>APFE030133909.1:19502-73887 GCA_000404065.3 Pinus taeda
TAATGAAAAATCAAGCTGGTAGTCTCGGTTTTGAGATCCAGTGGGAAATATCTGTGTATATGTGTTTTATGTGTTATGCTCTCGCATTTTTATTTTTCCTGTGATTTAGAATTCGTATGCAGGTAATTTCTGTTCGGGGTTAAAACCTATAGATGGAGCTGATGCAGAAACAATTTCGACGTAGTTGAGCTCAGTAGGACTCAACAGCATCTCATCGCCCCAGGAGCCTATCTGATCAGGAGGGGGAAGAACCCACAGATCAGAGCGAACATAAATCATATTAATGGGGGCGACGTTGGGAGGTGGGAGTGAAAAAACACCCATAAGGGCATTATCTTTAAAGAGTCCAGCACCCACACTCTCAAGAGGGGTTGAGGTATGCTCCACGAAAGGCACATTTCCATCAGAGGAAGAGGCGAAGAAGGAGAGCTGGTCTATGGTGACAATCTTCCCCTAATTAGGGAAATGAGTGACACAGAATAGAGACGAAGCCATGGCTAGCATGGCATAGGTCCAGCTTCATCCTAAAAGGAGGTTGTAAGTTAAATTGGCATTGACAACTTCAACCTCTACTTCGACCGTCTTTCCTTCCAACATAATGGGCAAGCGTTGGAGGATACCATAAGGACGAGACTCTCTCCCATCAAAGGCTTCCAAGGTCATAAGAGACTGGCTCAAAGTCGGAGAACCAATAGCCTTCCAACAAGCAACATACATTATGCAAGTAGAAGCGCCCTCATCAATGACAGTACGATGAATTATTTTGGAATTGATGACGACTTGAATAAGGAAGGAAATTTGGTGAGGCAGCCTCAGTATATGACTGTCCAGGTCAAAAGTAATCAAATCTGAGTTAGTCAGGTCAATGCCACCAATGGCCGATAGCAAAGACTTCCTCTCAGAGGGGCAGCTCTGGACAACTTCTAATGCAGACATAGTTGACGGAGCCTGGGATAAGTCCTCAATGATGTCATAGTGCTAAACATCACAAGCATTGGGGTTGTACGAAGATTCCGGAGTACGCCTTTAGAAGGAGGTCAGATGACTGTTTCAGTGCTAGGTCGCTCAATATGAAGGGGACCAGAGCTGGACGGAGGAGCACTAGAGGGGACCTCAGGCTCCTTCCCGGTAGGTGACAGATATTCTTTTGCCCGGGTACTAATGTGGATGGGAATCGTCCCAACCATAAATACCTGAGAACCAAAGGGAGAAGAGGATTGAGACGGATCAGCCACCATTTGAGTTTGTTGCGAGGGAAAGGCTTCCTTGAGGATGACAGGAGTTCTAGGGGCACCCTTCAGCAAACGACCGACTTCAGGCCGCCTTGGGCAATCTTTGGTATAGTGATCCTCGTCGCAGATAAGGCAAGGATACTTAGGCTTGCGTTTGGCACCTTCCTCGGGTGGAGGTTTAGGGGAATCCTGCTTCGGCTGTTCAGCTTTATTTTTCCATTTTCCCTTCTTTTTCCCTTTCGAGGCTTTATCTGCCATGGTGGACTAGACGACATTCACCTCGGAAGTATTACTAGCATTGGATACACCTTGAGAAGCATTTTCATTTGAAGCATTCTGCTTTTGCTTCCTAGGGTTTGCGGTAGATTTCTTAGAGGGTAGATTTACAAAACCAATGACACCATCAACAGAGGGTGTCGACGGAGTTTTGGAAGTTCCGGGCCTCTAAGCATCGGGCAAATAATCATATAATGTACTAGACTGGGAGTAAACCAAGTCAAGGAACTGAGCACGTGCGATAGCTTGCTCTTCAGTTACACACACTCCCATCACAATGTCCCTAGCTATTGGACTGACAAATGAGGTTGTAAACCAGTCAATCAAACACTGATAGGGAATCTAAAACTTAATCAAACGACGACGTTGTCTCCATTCATAAATATGATTGGAGATATGCATGGTCGTAGTCTGTTTTAAGGATGTCAGGAGATGCGTTCCAGTTTCAGAGTGAATCAACAACTAAAAATGAGTTAAGAATGCCATATCTAATGAGTTAAAGTCCTGAAAAGATCCACGAGCTAATTCAATATACCACTTAGCAGCAGAACCAGTGAGAGTCCGTTGAAAAAGGCCAAGTCAGATTGAATCATCAAGCCATGAGTTTGACAAACACCATATATGATACATCATAACATGAGCTTGGGGATCTTCTCCAACTTTACCATCAAACTTGGGACAATCACCTGGAATTTTAGTCGGAACTGGCTGCGAATACGGATTATGAAGAATGGTATCATTGGTCAGTTTGGACACGTCCAGTAATTCCAACATCGCTAAAAATGGTAACTGAGGATTAAAGGACATTTGCGGTCGCGGGTAGGAGGTGGTCCCAGAGTTCCATCCAGCTGTTTGTTGCCCCCATTGGTTTTGTCTAGACGGACTTGGCCTATAAGGGTTTTGCCCATAGGTGTTCTGCCCATAGGGGTTATAGCCGTGACTGGATGGTTGACCCTAGACTTTCCCCTCAACATTCCATTGATTGCCAACTTGGCCTGCAGGAGCAACATAGGGTTGCTGGAAATTCTGTTAAGGATTTACCTGCAGTTGTTGATAATTTTGATACGGGGCAAATTGGGCTTGCCCTTGGGGTTGCTGGGTACCATAAGGTGGCTGGGCTCCAAACTGGGCCTGGTAGCCAGGCTTGGTTTGATAAGCAGGTTGAGATTGAGATCCAACCTAAATCTGAGAACCGACTTGGGTCTGGAGCCCAAACTGGAGCTGAAAACTGGGTGGCGCTTGAGAAGAAACCATCATTTGAGTGCCCGATTGAGCAGGCCCAGATAGATGTCCTTGAATAAACTGAGGTTGAACCATCTGGCCAGAAGGTTGACCTAGCTGAGATTGAGGTTGAATCACTTGCCCAGAAGGTTGAGCTTGCTGGGTAGTGGGTTGTCCTTGCACAACTAAGGGTTGTCTTGATTGGCCAGATGGCTGAGCAGATTGGACAGTTGGTCGGCTTGGTTGATTTTGGGGCTGACCATTCTATCTAGCCAGTTGACCAGGCTGGACAGTGGGTTGGCCTTGCTGAACATACGGTTGACCAACTTGCCCAGAAGGGTAGCCTTGCTGGACACTTGATTGGCCTTGTTGAGCGTAAGGCTGACCAACTTGCCCAGAAGGGTAGCCTTGCTAGATACCTGGTTGACCTTGTTGAGCATAAGGTTGTCTCGGGTTACTAGAGGGCTGCCCAAAATAGGTAAAGGAAGAACCACCAAAGGCCGAAGGTTGTCCCTGGAAGGGTTGTTCTTGTGGGCCTCCAGGTTGCCCTAGATAAGGTTGTCCGTAAGACGGTTGACCTTGATATGGTTGCCCTTGAAAATTTCTGGGTGGTGCTTGGCCACCATGATAAGCTGTGGTACCCCAAGCAACTGAAAATGGGACCATGACCTCAACCGTGGGTTGAGTCGGTATAGGGCCGGGATAATAGATATGAGCTCCACGAGAATCATAATAATTAAACGGATTTTGAGGATCCAGATTTTGAAGAGCTTGTACATACTGATCGTATGCCCCCACTGCTGGAATGAAACCAGAAGAAGGTGGGGCACTTAGTGTGGGATCGAAAAATCTTGCCATTGGGCCACTATAGGTAGGACCAGTAGAAGGCCCGGAAATAGTAGTGACCACTGAAGAGGCAGTGGTGGCACTGACAACAGGGGTTGAAGTAGCCACACAAACAGTGGGTATGGTTGGAACAAATGTGATGGATGCATTATCAATTTGAGGTATGAATGACTCCGAAGTCAGAGGGACGGTGCGAGACCATATGGAACTCGAAAGGGGAGACCTAGAACCAATGATGTTCGCCAAAGCATTATATCTTAAAGGCAATGTGACACCAAGGGAAGTAACACGGAAAGGTGAAGTCCCTGTTGCACGGTAAGGCGAAGTTCCTGGTTCTGTAGGAATAGGTATTTCACTTTCTGACACAAAGGATTTTTCACTAGAGATGGGAGTCGTCTTATCCATGTCATAGGAAGACATTGGGACCAAAACACTAGGAGGAGTAACGGGAAAGTCTTCCTCAGAAGGCTCCTAAACAGGATTGCAATTAATATCGTAAGACTCGTCCTCTGGGGTGTGAGAGTTAAGCGGTTGGATACTCGGGATAACAGGGAGAGTATCACTAACAACTCAAACCTCAAGGGAAACAGAGGATGGAGACCCTTGGTCACTTGGAACAGGGGACGGGAACGATGATTCCGCTACGATGTTTCACTTCAAAATCCTAGGAAAACTAACGAGAAAGAACCCTACTCAAGCTAAACGCAAACAAGATCTAACCGGGTAAATGTGAACGTGGCCAAACAAATTTTAAGACACAGGAACAAGACTTAACCTTTTCATCTTTCAAGAGTCGAGAAAAGGACCAAAAGATGGCTCTAGTCGCCTTCGAATATTTAATGAGCCTGAAGTGACAAGTGCTTAGATGGGCCTTTTCTTTTAAGGAGTCCGAAAAGGAACGAAAGTGACTACTCTGGAGAACTAGGCAAAAGGTTTACCAAACAACCTGTAAAACTGCATATACACCTTGGTAGTCGTATGAAAACCAAGGACTTTCTGTACGGCAGTCAATCTTCCCGAATGCTTTGTTCGGTGCGTTACGGTTTGCAAGGTGGCAGACATGGCTTCCTAAGGATAAAGGATGATAACCTAGTGGGGTCTCCTAATATATACTCGATGGTATGTGGGAGCACAATTCCGTACTAGACCACTATTGAGTCACAGAAGGAGAAATCACCCAACCTTGAGTGAAAACAATAATGACTAGGTTTAACGACACCGGAGCACATCTCTAGCCTAGACCTCTAAATGATGAGAGTTATGTTCCAATGTGTTGTTAGATTTATTTAGTTCATTTTAAGGTTGATCTTGAATTATGTTTCAATTTCAGGCCCTACCGTGTGTATATAACAAAACCTAGGATGCAACTAAAATGAGTGAAATATCCTTTTCCTTCGATGAACACTTACTTACAAGAGGGTAGAGAGATCAATCCCAAACCAAGAAAACCAAGCCGAACAAATGCAATTTTGAAATGCATACAAACATCAATTCCTACAGTGCATAAGAAGTACTAATGAGAGATTTTATCGTTTGCTTTTCAATATGCAACCTTGAAATGCAAATTCACTTTCACTTTCGCACACTAAACAAATGCAAACTTTTGATTTTTGATGTTTTTTTTTTTAAATTCAAAGAAGAAAACAAGCAAGTGTGAAAGAAACCAGTTGATATAAACAATCGTGATCTGTGTTCAGTAGCGGAAAGAAATTGAATCAATACCAAAGACTGGTTCAATAACTGTCACTAAAAATCAACCAGAAACAAAGAAAGAGGAAGGCTCAATCAAACCAATAAGAGGCTGTAAACAAATCTTGAGTAAACTAGCAACTGAGACAATTGATTCAAGGAACTTGAAATAATGAACTAGGTCACACGGGAAAAAATTTAAAATTCATTCAACCAAGCCAAAGAACGAGTGCCTTGACCATAAATAGTGAAAAAAAATGACTGAGCAAGAAAAAACAACAAGGGATCAAGAGGATTGGAAAAATCAGGAGGCAGAATTGAGAAAATCAATCCTACAGGTATCGTCACGAGTGGAACACTAGCAACTTGCGCTGAAAAAGAGCTAGTTGTAGCAACAGAGCACTATCATCATGGGAGTACACGCCTTTCCCGCGATGATCTGATTTCTAGGATCGTCATGACTGTGTGGTGTTATTTCACGATGCATATGATTTTACAAAAGGGTAATCACGATGTTAGTGTGACTGTTAAACTAAAATCCACGATGATGCAAAAAACAATGGCAAACATGCCAAAAACTCCCAAGCCAAAACCAACCAATCTAACAGATAATAGAGGGACCTCCCAGATCAACCCAGGTGATCCAAAAGACCGCCAATAAATCCCCAAAAGCAAAGAGAGACCAAATTCAAAATCAAAACAAGAGTAAAGAGAAAAACATAAGATAGACTTCCCAATGGAGTCGCTAATTTGTGATGCAGGAAAGTGTTCCCTCTGCGGACAGAGGCAACCCCTCTAGCCCTAGAGTGGGTCTAGTCACAAACAAGGACAGATCAACAATAGCTTTCCTTAAACAGTAATACTTGGAGGCCTACCTCTTTCGGTGGTTGATGGAGTTCTGTTGCGCTGCTCCAGCTTTCGCTTCCTTCTCCTCAATGAGTGATGAACCTAAAACAATGCAAAGGAAATACAACAAAGCACGTAACCGGAAAACAACAATGAACTATTTACTCACAAAGTCAAGAAGTCATGAGCTATCAAGTACATTACATACAAGACATAGGAAAACATCATTGATTGCATTAATAATGAAATAAAAGCAAGCTTACAACCAAAGTCTTGATGTTACAAGCCTTCTCAAAGGAATCCAACCAGCATGTTCTTCAAGCATTTACTCTCTCAAGATGGATCTCCCAACAAACAAAGGTCTCTCTCTCACTCACAAGTTTTGCATGGAACCAAGGGCACTTCACAACCTTCCCCAAATTAACAACACTCTCACACTAGTTCACACTCACACCAGCTATCTATCAAAAGCACTAACAACACTGCTCAATCCAAGAATTTACCAACTACCAACTAGTTGATCATATCAAAAGTGAGTGTTTAAATAGGAGAAGGAGTCTCCATGAAAGGTGGAAGAGAGAGCTTATCACCAAGGAAGGTAGCACAATTGACGGACCTACCATTCCAGGGAAGGAAGGGTGACACAACCTATGCCAACAACCAGGTCTGGAGTCATCCAGAAGGCCAACTGTTGGAAAAAATTCACCCAATCTGGATCATCACGGGTACATCACAGAGCTTCAACGCTGACATCGCTAATGAGCAATGCAGCTAGTCAGATCATCGCTGAAGAGAATAAGGAACCTTCCGCTGGAGTATGAAATGGGACCATCGCAGGAATCAAATGTACATCCTCGTTGACAACACGGCTGGACTGTTTAGGAGCGCCTTTCAGCGTGTTTATTAAGCCCATAGTTGCGATGAGGCAGATACATTAGGAAAAGTGGGTCAATTGAAAGCACAAGGGATCATTTGTTCATCATTAGCATGCTTGACTTGGACACATGACACAGTAGATGGACTGGGAATGAAGGCAGTGACAAATTACTGTGTAACAAGAGGTATACCTAGCTACTGGGGTGAAATTTTCTTTGTAGTCTATCCCTTCCTTCTGAGCATACCCCTTAGCCACAAACCTGGCTTTGTATTTCTCACACTATCCTCTGTATCATATTTGACATTGTAGATCCATCTCGAACCTACCACTAACCTGTCCTAAGGCCTAGGTACCAATTCCTAGACATCATTGACCATTATAGAACTATATTCCTCCACCATCACATCTACCCATACTTGATGTTGAACAACCTCCTAAAAACTATAAGGTTCCCCAACCTGAGCTACTACAACCTATTATTTGTCTGGATATCTTCACTCCCTTTTATCATTCTTGGGTGCACCAATGACTTCCTCTACATCCCATAGAATCTGTCGGAGTTCTTGACTCATTCTTCCACTCGTAGTGGGTACATCTATCAGCTCTTCCTCTTCCTGAGATTCTTCCTATTCCAAAGCTTTTCCTTCAGGAGAATTTATGGTACTAGTTTCTTCTTGTTGAAGTACTTGGACCAACGGATTGTCTTTTGACTACTCCTTGGAAGGCATTTCTTGGGATTTTCTAAAAGCTTTGTCCTCCATGAACTTTACATCCAGCCAAACTACTACCTTCCTACTCCCTGGAAGATAGACTATATATTCCTTAGCATTCTTGCTATATCCCACAAGATATCCTTTCTCAACAGTTTGATCTAATTTCTCTATTTTCTTCAGGTATACGAAAATACACTAAACTCCCAAATATCCTGAAATGACTGACCTCAGGTGTATTCCTGGTGAAGACCCTTTCCGGAGTGATTTTTCCTAATGCCCTATGTGGAGTTCTATTCTGAACATAAACTGTCATGTTGCATGCTTCTACTCACAGGAATTTGGGCATATTCTGACATACAACATTGCCCTAGCTACTTCCACAATAGTCCTATTTTTCCTTTCTGCTACCCATTCCGCTCCGAATTGTAGGGAGTTGTCCACTCTCTTCTAATGCCTTCCTTAGTGCAAAAGAAGTCCTTGTCAACATACTCTCCACCATTGTCTGAGCACAACAATTTTATCTTATTTCCTATCAGATTCTCCACCAGAGCCTTGAACTCTTTGAATCGACCAAAAACCTCATCCTTGGTTTTCATAAAGTAAATCCAAGTCTTCCTGGAATGGTCATCGATGCAGGTGAAAAATTATTCGTCACCACTTAGAGATTTTGTGGACATCAGTCCACAAATATCTAAGTGTATCAATCTATTGAAGCCTCGAAAATCCTTTCGACAACATGGGGGAAAACCACTCAGTCTGGACCTTGAAAGCATCTCCTTTTCCATTTGGTATAGTGGCTATGACTGAGGATAATGGGACCAATTTCCCAGTAAAGGTTGATTTGATAATGTTGATGGGGTGATATAGGATGTAACGGGAAATGATTTAACTAAGTGTAATCTAATATAACTACTAAACATATGCATATATCTTAATCTAACATTATCTAATTATAAATATACTCGGGAATCAAATAAGATATGTGATCTACAAGGATGTCTTACAGCAATTGATAATAAAGATTATTTAACTGCCACAAGAAATGATATTGTTTAACGATAATTGTTTTGGATAAATAGTTAGACAAAACAATTGACAGAAATATATCGCATATGAAAAATCGTTCGTGTATTCAAAACGGAATTAGAGCTAACATCATACAGAAGTGCAATAATGCAAGACTATAATTTTGACTTTCATACATAAAACAATTTAAAGAAGTACTACTTAATACATAAATAAAACATAATCATACGATAAAAGTACCATATATGATTAGTCCTGCTCATGTGCTTCAGCAATATTGACCCAATTTCATTCAATCCAACACATTCTGAGAGTACAAAAGTGCATTTTAGTAGATCATACTAGATATTCAAAGAAAAATAGATCGTGTTCCATTCATTTCAACAAAAGCCTTCTCAAAAGTACAGAAGTGTAACATCTTGAAAAGAGTTCTTTGATAAAATTCTGGACCCCTCTCTAAATGCATGAGAGGGGTTTAAATGCTAAAATAGATGTCTGAAAATAGATTATTACAAAAAATAGCTCAGGAGGTTTCAAACAACCTTCCTCAGAATGGACAAACATAAAACTAAAAACAAAATAGACCAGTGACTAGCTCCTTTGAACTTGAACTAAGTTAATATGGTGACTTGATCTCTAAGGTCACAAATATCGATCATTAGCTATAGCTGAGGTAGTTGGCTAATTGTAGATTTTAACTGCCCAGCAAATATGGCATTTGTCAATGTTGGCACCATATTTTGTGTAGAGGTTGTTAAACACCTCAGAGTCATCCACTGGCTGTGTGATTTTACTAGAAACTTCTAGTATATTTCCCAATGCAGC
Organism: Pinus taeda; assembly: GCA_000404065.3. Lineage (NCBI taxonomy): Eukaryota > Viridiplantae > Streptophyta > Pinopsida > Pinales > Pinaceae > Pinus > Pinus taeda. Next base: position 29,054 of record APFE030133909.1, read on the forward strand.
CTGGTTAGTTTTTTAATTGCCTCTTCTTTCTCATGTGTTGTCTATTTCCATTACTACTCTAGTTGTTTGGCATTCAATAAAAACCCTGGTACACATTATTTGACAAGGTTAGCGCCATGGAGGTTTTCATTTACGTCCTCTATTATGCTGCTTGATGCTCTTGTTTCTATCGTTGTTTCCCTTTCTACTTGTTTCAATCGATAATCCCAATCTGTAAACAGAATATCTTTGTGGGACTCTTCCACTTTTGGTAGGTTAGCCTTTCTTCCATCCTCAGATTCTTTCCAGGTGATAAAGTTAGAAACCCTTTTGTGGATTTCTTCGTACTCAAACCTCATATCAAATATTTGGTTCGTCAATTTATCACTGGTCTCGCAATAAGGATTAATTTGTGAGATTTAATGGAAAAACATTTCTCCTTGCTGCATTAATTGGGAATTGAGATTGACTACTTCTTTTGATGAATTCGTCGATTTTCAATTTGTCTTTGAATTTATCTACCATGGCTTGCATTTGACAAATTTTCGAATCCTTTTCTAATAAGCTGGCCTGGTGATGTATCCTCATCTGCTCAATTTCCTTTTGAAGTTGGGCTACTTGTTGTTCTTCTTGTTGATTAGTTTTTTTCTTGGGCTAATTTTTGTTCTAGCAGCAAAAATTTTTGTTCCCTTTCCTTCAAAAACATTTGGACTTTCGTCGCCTTGTCGATGGTGGTTGTGGCATAAGCTCCTACGAACTACGACAGCTTTATGAGATTATCTAATGGGTCGACAAGAGTATCCTTCCGCATAATATCCATTGATTCATTTTCTGAAGTCGTAACAGCAGTGGTGTCCACTTTCCTTTTCTTCCTCTGTCTTTTCACTACATCTTTGTGGGTAGGACTGTAAAATATATCTAATGGAGGTATTTCCTTAATTCTTAAGACAATTTAGAAAGTAGAAACAACAAGAATAATCTCAATATCCTGAGTACCTGTAGCTTCTTCCCCTGTTGTTTCTGGATTTGCTCTATGTTGGGTTTGCTTAGAAGTTTGCAGCTCAAATTTTTGCTCAAGATTTATGTATGTATGGAGATTTTTATTGAACTTATTCAATTCTTGTTCTAGGTCAATGGTTGGAGCTTTTCCTGATTGAGTTGAAGTAGAAGCAATCTCTGCCTTCTTCTTTGCCAAGACCTACTCGAATGTCTCCTCTATACTTACAACTGTGGCTTTCTCATAATCTTTATTTTTGTTTCCTCCTCCATTTTGATATTTTCACTCTAAGTGCTCTGACTCATGAGTCAACTTATCTTGGGTTTCTTCTCATAATTCTCCTTGGAAATTCCCTCCAAGCTTACACTAGGAGTTGGCTCTCTTATTGGTTCAATCTGCAATAGGTCCAATGGGATCTTTGACAGTCTCTTATTTTTGTACGCATGCAAAGCATTAATATCTTTTGGGGTCAACAGTAGTGATGCCATATGTAGAACTTGTGAAAATGTTTCTACTAGTAGAAAGAGGTCATCAAAGGCATCCTCTTCATGGGTGAATTGTTTGACTTTTACCATAGTAGTAAATTCCTTAACAATTTGATTTGGGTCGAATTTCCTTCCTGGAATTGTAGCCAATTTCAGAGACATAATAATCTTTGTTTCCTTTCCTACATGTCCATAATCATGTCGTGCGAAATCACCACATTGCAATGGGAAGGTAGGCCAAATGGATTTCTTCTGCTCTTTCAGTGTTATGGTTAAACCGCCTTCCCCTTTTATCTGGTAGGATATTTCTCTGGCAAAAAGTTTGTCGGGGACATAATATGGGAGGACATAAGGAGAATCAATGCTCCCAAAAACTCTACTGTAGGTGAATGTCTCTACCCCAAACCATTTTTCTACTGGGAAGATATCTACTTCATCTCTTTAGAAAACCTAGGGATTGTTTTATCAAAAATTACTTTATGAGTAGGCAACATAAAACCCTGGCAAATTTTATAAAAATGGCGGTAAAATTGGGATTCCCACAAAATTTTATGATATATATGGATGGGAAGCGGTTTCTGTACAGTCCACTTCCATCCCATAATCGGAAACTGAGAACAAAAACAAATTGCATCCATAACAAAATCACTCATAAAGAAAGGGGGGAAAGTCCTTAAAGAAGTACTTATTTTACTTCTATATTCCATAATGGCATTTGCCAAATTGTCTGATAAAGTTTGAGCCCGATTCATAATCGTTGCATTAACTGCTGCATCTATTAATGGGAGCCATTCCATGGAAAATTTGGTGCTATCAGGTCTACCAAATAACCTACATATCATTGTTGTTGTGAAAATATGAGGGGGAGAAATGGATGCCATTGAGTACATACCAGTTTTATCTCATTTTAGTTTTCCTCTGCTTGATCTCCAGGTTTGCATAACATCTGATGGGTCTTCATTCTCTTTGGTGTATTGCTCAAGGAACTCTTTGTTGTAGAGCTTTTGAGGCTCTGGTAACTGGTACATTAGTCGCAGGTTGTCTGCTGAGAAAGACCCCATGACTTGTTGCCTTTTATTCTTGAAGGTTCTATCTAAGATGTCTACCTCATCAATTACACATTTCACCATATCCGTGTATGGTATTATCTTGGGTCTCACAGCTATTTGGTGTAAGAATGAACATGTTGTTTCAAAATAGGAGGTGTGAGATGACTCTTGAGCATCAATCATGGCCTTTGTTACTAGTGTCCTCGGCTTCTCGTCTTCTAAAAGGTTATACATGGCTTCCCATGTCATAGTTCCTCCGTCCTTGCTACATTTGGGGTCGGAGAAAAGTGGTACCATATCTGATTTCTCAGATGCAGTCGCCTTTCCTTCCTTTTTCATTCGTTCTAACATTGTCTTCTATGGAGGTTTCTTCAAATGAAGCAAATGGGAACTATCGGATAAACATGAAGCGAGAATGGTCGTGAGAATTAAATGATACAGTTAACTTCGAAAGGTGATAAGAAAGGAGCTTTTATTCAAAATGCAAATGAAAAGATATGAAATCACATCAATATGTTCTAATCATTAATGCCATTAAATAAGCACTAAGATCTTTTATTGTGGCCTTTATGACTCATTTAAACTATCGCATCGCAGACGAGAAGGGAAAACTTTAAGGTGGTGAGTGTAAAGTGTGAAATGATCATTTTACGATTGCGATAAGACTTATCGCAATATCTCATTATCACATTTTCTCATTTTTAGTTAAGAATTTTCCAAAGTTGTGTAGAATTCTGCGAGATGCGAGGTGAGTGGCATACTTTTCGTTGTTTAGAGTGTACTCTACTTAAATGAATAATTATTGCGTAAAGTGCCTTTTTATTAAGCATCGGACTTAACTTTAGTTTATAACTTTTTTTTCTATCAGGTCCGAGCATTATTATGTTTCTCAAACCTTTTGTAGTTCACAAGATTGTATTTTAAGTAAAGTGTCGCAATGCGATAAGTATTAGCTCGCTCTACCATAATAGCGCAGTTCGCATATTATGATAGGCTTTGTGAGTTGCATCTTTCGAAAAATTGCGATAGGCACTTCATTTTACAAGAAATGCCTTAAGTATTAGTTTTAAATGGAAAGCTTTAATGATATCCAAAGTTCAATATGGTGACCCCTTTATTCACAATTTGCAAATCTTGGTTGTTAATTAACCTTTGACACACTTGGTCCAGCGATATGCGAAAAAGCGAGAATTGCTAGTCTTAAAGGGATTTGACTTTATATCTTAATTTATTTCTAAAAGTTTAAAAAGAAAGCGCCTAAGTGATAAATTTTTCTTGGAGGGTTTTTAATAAAGGGTCCCCATTTATTAATAGAATATTGATTATTAAATCAATAAATGGGGGGTTGTTGAATATCACAAGACAATCCTAGAACACTCTTAGCTCTATTATTACTTCTGGAAAACACAACTTTGGCATACTTTCCCAGAGCACATCCTCTGCATACATCATCTTGTTCAGTACTTAGTTCTAGAACTCCTGTTATTGTTTCCCTAAGAATTCTCAGAGCCCCAAGGTGTAATTGTCCCATCCTCCTGTGCCATAGTTCATTCAAATATTTATCTCCATTGGTGTCTATCAGTGCCATTGGTGATTCTAGTTGTAATCTATACATCCTGTTACTTATGATTCTGATATGGGATTTCCTTTCCAACTTGATTGTTTGACATATACTTTCTCCTTAATGAAGAAAACATCATAGCCCTTGTTTTGAAGTTGCGGAAATTAAGTTCATCTCCAATCCTAACACATGCAGCACATTAGTTGCTCGAAGTTGCTCTCCTGCTTCAGTTTGAAAGACTACAATACCTCTTCCTACTGGGGTACACTTTGCCTTATTTCCCATGGTGATCTGAAAATTCATTCTTTCTTCCTGATAATCTAAAAAAAATCTCTAATTCATGTCATATGCCATGAAGGTACACTATCTATATACCAAACCTAAAAGGAGGTAGAGCTTGCTAGGCAAGCGACTTCTTCTTCCAATCTGAAAGCTAACATAGAGTAATCATGATCCATGTTCCTTGTGTCTTTTTCTAGAAATATGTGTGAGTCCCTTTGAGTTGATGCCTTTGCATCATGCTCTTGACCCATAGTCGATTTTCCTCTCCTGTTTCCGGATCTCTGCTCTGATACCATGTGAAAATTTCTAGCCTGAAATTCTACTGCAACAACTGATTTATTTCACCTACTTATTCTTCACAGTAAGTTATTTACGAAATCCCTCCAACAAATATTAAAATAAATTCTACTGCATTTATCACATAATTATACAGAGAAAAATACATATGCAAGAACCAATCACATCAATATAGTTGTTTTTGGACAATTGTCCACAGAAAAACCCAATGTGGGAAAACTAGTGTAGCAGATGAGGGTTTTGTTAATCTTCAGCAAAAATCACTTTTACAAGGAATGCTTTTACAGAGAACCTGAAAGAAAACATATGAGACTTTCCCCTGGAACCTTTCTGACACTTTAGAAACCCTTATCCCACTTTTGTGTCACCTTTGAGTCACTATGTGTGGCTCAACGTGGCTCTAAGTGGATCTACGTCCCTCTATGTTGGCCTACGTGAGGACTACGTCTCCCCTGGACTGCATTTCCCTCTGCATTGTCTCTCAATGTCCCTGCATCAACTCCTCCTCAGTCACTGACTATTGCTAATACCCTCCTCTTCCTCCACCTTGTAACTCTCCCTCTGAAATTGATCTCCTTCACTTGAGAATTGATTTTCATTGAGATACTGAGTATCTATTAGTGTGTGTCCAAATGATCCTCAAGTCTTCTCTTATACTTTTCCTGTTGATGAATCAATGGCCGAGATTAAGTCTCTAATCAATGGCTAAGATTAAAACAGAGTTGATCCTAATCTTTTAGAAGCTTCTCACCCTTATCTTTATTAATTCCCATTAATATTTTTATTTTTCTTAGTTTTAGACTTAGGAACCCATTAAAAATATTAATTATTTTAATAACTCCTCATCCGAGTGGAATTTCCCCAAACTATTTCTAGGTCTTAGATATCTCATGTGCCTTAGCCTCTCTAATAAATTTCAAGGCTAGATCACATCCTATGCAACCAAAAATCAACAACATAGCTTTGTAGTCAAGGGGACTACAGAACTGGGGCAGGATCTTTGAGGTGTCCAAACTCTTGGATCGCATCCGGCTACAAGAGCCCTTAATGGTAGTAGCATGATGATAGGTGTCAGGTGAAGCAAGGTGTGATGGAGCAATAGTAGAAGAGCTAGCATGCCAAAATATGAGGCAGCGCAGTGGAGGTTGCAGCAGTGATAGAGGCACAGAGGTGTTTGTAGCAACGCAGTGGCAGCAGAGGGAGAACAGGATAGAAACTGAGGTAGCTTCAACACCATGAGGCTTCTAGACTGACTAGGTTGTTAGTAATTGAGTAAATTCAGTTACTTACTTCTCGGTAACTGAGTTGCAGTGTAGCAGTTAGCAGTGGCGGTGCTATGGGCAGCATGATGCAGCATGTTGAGAGGGAGTTGTAGTACAGAGGTAGCAGTGGAAATGGAAGTGTCATGTGTAGTAGTACAGGAAGCAACAATGCAGTGGATGTTGGGAAGCAGACCAAGAATTAGCATGGAGGACTGATGCGGAGGATCATTTTGATGCTTCTATGGTGAAGCATTGTTAGAGCACATTCCTCGCTAAGAGGGAGTGTTGATTTTGGGTAGCATCGAGTATGATCTAGCCATGAAATTTAGTGGAGAGGCTAAGGCACATGAGATATTCAAAACCCAGAAATCATTTGGAGAAGTTCCACCCGAATGAAGAGTTATTAAAATAATTAATATTTTTAATGATTAATGTGTATTAATAAAATATGGGTGAGAAAGTTTAAAGTGACAAGGATCAAGCTAGTTCTAATCTTAGTTGTTGATTAGGGACTTAATCGTGGTCTTTGATTTGTCAACAGGAAAATTATAGGAGGAGGCTTGAAGGTCAGTTGGAGATACACCAAGTGATCAAAGAATTCAATTTTCTGGGGCGGGCTTTGTTGAGGAAATCGATTTAGTGATCAAAGTTGTAGTGAGGGATAGTTAAGCAAGGTATTTTCATCTAGGACTGAATAATACATAGCAAAGAGGCAGCGTAGTTTCGGGAGAGACAACGGAGGCCCTAGAAGGGCTGACGTAGAGGTCGAAAAGTTGATGTAGAGGATGTAGAAGGCTGACGCAAGTGACGCAAAAGTAGTAAAGGTTGACATTGGGGGCTCAGAGGAAGCACTGGGAAGATATTTTGGGGAAGACTAGGAGCGGATCAGCAGATTCTGAGCTGGGAGAGGGTCACGCAGCTCTTGGAGGAGTGACGCAGTTCCAGAGCAGTGTTTGGTGCAGCTTTCATTGTCTAGCATAGGGAATAGTCGAAGTCATTGTGGGGTTTGATCATCCAGTTGTTGATTTACCAGAATATATGTCTCCGAATAGAGGTACTACTATCGAGGATATTCTCTATTGAGTGAGCCATTTATGGCACCTTAGTTGTATTCATGAAATCTGCTTAATAATACAAACCCTTTATATGTTGCACTGGTTTTCCTGAATTGGGTTTTTCCAAGGACGATTGCCCAAAATAACAGTGTTCCTTATCTTGTTGTCTCTATTTATTTTAGTGCATGATCTATATATCTGTGAAGGTTTCAATAGTGTTTACTTCGATTTTTATGAGATTAAATAACTTGTTAATGTAAAGAACAAGTAGGAGATTGTAAACCAGTAATTGCAGTAGAGGCTTCTAATGTGGTAGATTCAATAATTTTCACAAACTACTCTAAAAATGTTACCCCTTCCACTTTTGTTTATTTTCATTTTTTCTCAATATACCACTAGGAATCTATTCCGAAAATGCTACCACTATCACTTTCACTTCATTGTATTTTCAATGTTGTTTTCCTTGATTTCCCTGGCTGGTGAAAGATTTGACAACAACTAGTGTAGTGAATTCACTAGTCTCACAGTTGTTGTCCAAAAATTAAATGGGGAGGTTTGGTCCCCACAGGTCTCGTGTTCCAATCCTGGGTAGGACTATGTATGCATGAGATCTCCTCCAGGCACGATTTCTTCAGTTGAAAAAAAGAAGTTCACTACAAACAATTGAATGGAAAAAGAAAGAGAATCACCATTAAAGGATAGAGATGCCCTGCCACAATTCACGGAGACAAGTGATGATGCACATATGTCACTTGCTCGCCGGTAGCCCCCATACAACATGAAATTCATAGAAAAAAAATCTATTATTATAATTTATTTCAGTGGTAAAATGGTGGTCGCTGATTTGAAGTGGTTTTGACCTGAGTTTAACATTAGTTGATAAAGATAATAAAAAAATCCACACTTTTTCAAGGAGGTTCAATGCTAGCCCTGTCGGTTCCAAAAATGGCGCCATTATGAGCACTATGCATGATAGTTTTATAAACAAAAATTGATTTTTTTTTTTTTATGAGAAACTTTCCAATAATAGGTTAACTACCAAATATTTGAAGTTTCACTACAATTTTCCAACACATTCGGTGTCCACATGATTACATTTGTTTCGACTAACATAATTGATTCCTATGTGGGACACAATGGTGAGAAAAATTAGGGTTAGTGGGTTGGGTTATTTTTTTTCGCTATATCTATATAAAGTAGATTTTTTTCCATAAAAACAAAGGTGGATCAAATAGTGGCAGCATGGATATCTATGTCTATAGAAAAATAAATAAATTAGCAATGTGGACACCATAGGATAGGCCCTGAATGGAAATGGGGCCTTGTCATTTTTCCATTATAAAAAGGGTTCAAAAATAGAACTTTGACAAAAGATATCAAACAGTCATGCCATGGATTGTAGAAAAATAAATACATAGAAGGGATCTTGGTAGAATTAGAGATATAGACCAACAAGGAGCCAAGATCTTTATAGAAATAGTCATGCACATGAAGGGCATCAATGATCAATCATGAGGTTGTCTAGAATTGCTAACAGGAGAGGATATTCCCGTAGAAATGGAAAAATATGGATGAAAAAGTTAGCGAAATGGAGCAAAGATGACACAAAATAAATCACCTGATTGTTAGCTATGGATGTAATTATTCAAGCGACACTTATCATAGTCTCTAATTTCATAAAACAGTTTCATATATGGCCTTTACTTTTTTGTCTTACTATCCCTAACATTCTTCTTCACTATTACAAAGAGGTTGGAATTCAAGTGGAGGATTATAAATAAATTCTGAACACTTCAGATAGACAGTGCAATGGATCTAGAAAACCTACTCATAATCACAATCCACAGGAAGGCCTTGGGACATCAGTTTTGTTTGATTTTCATGGTGTTATCTACAATTGTCACCTGCTCATATAAGATAGTACTTTTCTGAAAGGATTTCATTTGGATATGTTTTTTTGGTTGCAATTTGATCTCTATATAAATATTGTGGTATTTGTTCAGGTCCATCTTCCTAGCATTATAGTTTTATATTTGCATATGAGCCACTACCTTCCATTGGATATGTGCAGTTCTAAGAAGGTTCTTCCACCATCGAGGTTTTAGAATTTATATAAATATTTGTATTGGGGTTTTACATTTTATATAAATATGATTTTAGATTCATTTGCTAGATCCGTTTTAACTCAGGATCTACCAAGCACCGAGAGGGATAAAATTTATTGAGGTGCAAACCTCTTTTAGAGTGAAAATTAGAGATTTGATCATTCTCGACCCTTGGTTGATCCAGAATTAAAATGGATCTAGCTTGGTAACTAAAACATGATATTTAAATAAAATATAAAATCCCACTACAAAGATGAATGACACATATCCAACAAAAGATAGTGGTTTGTATGCAAATATAAAATTGCAATGCTATGAAGACATACCTGCACAAATACCACATAATTTATATTGAATGAAAATTGCAACTAATAAACATATTTGAACAAAATCTTTTGGCGAACTACTATCTTAAATGAGTAGGTGACAAATCCAAATAACACCATAAAAATCAAACAAAACCAATATCCTAGGGCCTTCCTCATGAATTATGATTATGTGAGTAGGCTTTGTAGATCCATTGTACTGTTCATCTAAAGTGGTTGGAATTTATTTATAATCCTCCACTTGAATTCCAACCCCTTTGTAATGGCGGAGAAAAATTTCAAGGACATTAACGTAGAAAGAATAAAAGGTAAAGGCCATAGATGACATTTTTTAATAGAATTAAATACTACGATAAGTGTCACTTAAATCCTTACATCCATAGCTGAAAGTCATCTAATTTCTTTTGCGTCTTTTCTTCATTTCGCTAGCTATTTCATCAATCTTTTTTCATTTATGTGGGAATGTCCTCTCTTGTTAGCAATTCTAAACAACCCCATGATTGATCATTGACTCCCTCTATATGTATGTTTATTTCAATAAATATGTTGGATCCCTATTGGTCCATATAGCTAATTCTGTCAAGATCCCTTTTATGTATTCATTTTTCTAACACTCATGTGATTGTTTGATTTCTTCTGTCTAAATTCTATTTTTCAACACTTTTTATAGTGGAAAAATGGCAAGGCCCCATTGCCATCCATGTCCCAACCTATTGTGTTCACATTTCTATGTTTTTATTTTTCTATAGAATAAGACATCCATGTTGCTTCCACTGTTTGATTTGCCTTTTTTTTATGGAAAAAAATCTACTTTATATAGATATATCAAAAAAAGAGAACCCATCCTGCTAACCCTAATTTTACTCACCATGGTGTGTCGCATAGGAATCGACTATGTCAATTGAAACAAATGTAAACATGTGGACACCAAATGTGTTGGGAAATTGAGATGAAATTTAAAAGATTTGGTGGTTAACCCAGTATGGGAAGGTTTCTCATAAAAAAACAAAAAATAAATGTTTTTTTATATAAAAATTTTGTGCATTGTGTTGATTTCTGGTAGCATCGGATGTGATCTAAGTCTCAAAATTTGTAGGGAGGCTTAGACACATGTATTCTCCAATACCCAAAAATTGTTTCATGAAATTCCACCTGGAGACAGTTTTATTAAAATAATTAATTATTTTTATTGGGACCCTAAGTCTAAACTTAGGAAATTAAAATAATTAATGGGTATTAATCTAAATTGTGGGTGAAACTTCTAGAAGAAGGCACGGATCAAGTCAATATGATCCTATCCATTGATTAGGATCTAATTTGAGTTATTGATTGATGAATGAGAGGATTATAAGAGAAGTCTTGATAGGCACTTGGAGGACACACAGACAGAGTTCAAAAGATCAAATTTTTTAAGAAGAACAGCTACAAGTGAGAAATTCGAAGTGAGCTTTTGTAGTGAGGGGAAGGGATAGTTCTGATTGGAGATTTCTCCTAATCCAGGAATACTCAACGGAGGAGGCAAAGATAGATCCGACAAAGGAAGTGTAGAGCCAGAAGAGGCCGACGTAGAGATACGGAGGCCCACGCAAAGGCAGCGTAGGCTGACGTAGAGGCAACGCAGAAGCCTTGAGGGAGTCCAAAATTTGTTGGAGGGTTTGATTTCAGTAGCTGGAAGCTGGGGTGTGCGACCAGGAGAGAATAATTTTGAATCTCAGAGGTAAATCGATCAACCGAGAAGAGTGACATAGATCCTAGGTAGTGTAACGTTGGGCTAACGTGGACATTGAGCAGAGCTAGCTAGGGGTTGTTGAGTCAAGGGCTAGATCAGCCAGGACTTCTAGTGATAGTGTGAGTTGATCTCTCAAATATCTCTGTCAGTTATATTCTCTATAACTGGATTGTCGAGAAGGCATCCAGAAGTTGTATTCAGAAAATTACTATTGCATAATAATAAAACCTTCAAAGTTGTTGCACCAGTTTTCCCTCATTGGGTTTTTCCGGGGACATTTGTTCGAAAACAATTGTGTCACTTGTGTTGTATATTTTCCTATTCAAGTATTGTTTCCACATATAATTTAATTAAGTGAAGGTTGTAGCTGTATTTACTTTTATATTTACTGTAGAACATCATAAATAAATTGCATGGATTAAATAAGTAGAAATAACATCAATTTATTGTAATAGTGATTCTGAGTTTAGGAATTTTTTCATGGTATCAGAGCTACAGGTGAAGCAAGAAGAGCAGAGCCAGAAGATCTAGCATTGAAGGAAGAAGGGAATTCAAAATCACTGCAGAGGCAGAAATTCGAATTGCCAAAGCATTTGCGCAGTTCAGGCTAGGAAGGCTAGATTTTCATGGTAAATATCTCTCTTAGTGAGTCGACAGGGAGGTAAGGTATCCCGATCAAATTCAGTCAATGACAAAGGGAGAATCACATCAGAAGAGGGGTTTTTTTGGTGGGACGTAGTTTTTGGTTGGCAGTTTCTAGGTAGAAAGACGTCATAGGGAAGAGAGAGACATGGTTGAGGGAATTTTTCCTTAGAGGACTTCTAGCCAAGGAGTCTTAATTCTCACTAGTTGAATTGTTGTGGAGAGGGGCAAATCTATAAGCTCCAGAAGGAAGTGCATAAGCGAGTCCAGTGCTAGGCAGAGGAGAGAGGAGGCTATTCAAATTTTCGATTCGAAGAGATGGGAGCCAATGGATAGAGAGATCAGGATAGGTTGGATGGGACATCCAACTATGTGATATGGAAGGAAAGAATGCCATGCCTTCTGGATGAGCATTTTATCAAATTCTATGTCGATAGTGTGGTATTTGAGCCCACAGATCCAAATCAGCTCAAGAATTACAAAGAGAAATGGTAAAGACAAAATGAATGATCCTTAATGAAGTGAAGGATCATATAGTTTGTCACATAACTGGAAAAAATACTACCAAAGAGATGTGGGATGCATTGTCAACATTGTATCAAGGATCTTCCGAGTACCGGAATATGTACTTAGAGTAGAAGATGAGATCTACGCAAATGCAGAAGGGGGAATGCATTGATCCATTCCTAACGAAGCTTCAGGAGACCCGAGATGAATTAGAAATTGTGGGGTCAACACCTCAAGGTTCCGAGATGGTAAGACTGGCCCTAAATTCAGTATTTGAGGAGTGGAAATTCTTTGTCTAGAGCATCCTCCACAGGGCGAATTTGCCAAACTGGGATGAGATGTGGGCATCTCTTAAGTAAGAGGAGTTGATAAGGGACTTGTAAACTTGACAAAAGCAGTAGAAATGAGTCGAAGCCCAAGGAGGAGGAAGAAAATGCATCCCTAGCATCCAAGGGGCAGCTGGAGCAAAGGAAGAAGAAGAAAGATGTTTCAAAGATCAAATGCTTCAGGTGTGGTGAACTCAATCATGATGCAACACATTTTCCTCTCAAGAAAAAGGCAAAATATGAGAAGCAAGATCTGAAGGTTGCAGCTGTGAAGATTGAGGAGGATGAGTTTTCCATGATAGCCGAGATACATCCAGGAGGGAGGTGGGTTGATCTACAGTTGCAGTTCGAAAGAGCTACAGATGGGCAGGATCTTTGAGGAGCCCACCTCTTGGATCAATCCCTTGCTATAGAAACCCAAATCAAATGTAGCAAGGTGGACCAATGTCATTTGGTGCATAGGAGTGCAAGAGTGACAGTTGTAGTGGCTAGGAGTGCCAGAGACTGAGCAATGCAGAGCAAAGTTGGCAACATTGTAGATGGCACAGAGCAGAGGTCAGCAGCAACACAGAGGATTCAGAGGGTTAGCCCAGAGACTAGCATCAGCCAGAATCCAGTAGCGATATGCATCATATTGAACATTAGTTCAGTAATTTGGGGTGCTTTTCCATTGTTGATGCAGTAACAACAACAATTGAAGAAGTTTGCAATGTAGATGCAGTTGGCAGTGGTAATACCAGCAGCAACGCGAATGCATAATTAAGAGGGAATTGTAGTACTTATGCAATGTTGACAATGGTAGGTCAGCAGCAATACAAATGCAGCATTTGCATAGTAGTTGGTGGGAAATGATTTTAGAAATCAGCAGTGCATAAGGATATGTTACAGAACAGAGTGATGCTTTAGTAGGATGCATTGCTATAGCACGCTCCTCGCTAAGAGGGAGTGTTGATTTCTAGTAGCATCAGATGTGCTCTAAGTCTCAAAATTTGCAGGGAGGCTTAGACACATGCATTCTCCAATACCATGAAATCGTTTTGGGAAATTCCACTAGGAGACAGTTTTATTAAAATAATTAATTATTTAAACTTAGAAAATTAAAATAATTAATGGGTATTAATCTAAACTATGGGTGAAACTTCTAGAAGAAGGCGGAGATCAAGTCAATATGATCCTATCCATTAATTAGAATCTAATATGGGCGTTGATTGATCAATGAGAGGCTTATAATAGAAGGCTTGAATGGCACTTAGAGGACACACATAGAGAGTTTAAAAGATCGAATTGTTGAAGCAAAGAAGCTGTCAGTGAGAAATTGTAAGTGAGCTTTTGCAAGGAGGGGTAGGGATAGTTCCAGTTGGAGATTTCTCCTGATCCAGGAATACTCAGCAGATGAGGAAGGGAGAGATCTAGGAGAGGCATCGTTGAGCCAGAAGAGATTTATTCAGAGCTACGCAGACCCACACAAAGGTAGCGTAGGCTGACACAGAGGAAGGTGCAGAAGCCTTGAGGGAGTCTAAAATTTGCTTAAGGGTTCGATTTCTATAGCTAGAAGTTGGGGTATGAGACTGGAAGAGCATAAGTCTGAATCTTAGATCAAAATCAATTAGCCGGGAAGAGTGATGCATATCCTAGATAGTGTGACATTGGGATGACATAGACATTATGCAGAGGCAATGCAAAAGCAGCCAGAGGTTGTTGAGTCAATGGTTGGATCAGCTAGGACTTCCAATGATAATGTGAGGTAATATCACAAATATCTCTATCAATGATATTCTTTGTAACTGGATTGACAGGAAGGCATCTAGAAGTTGTATTCAGAAATTACTATTGCATAATAATAAAACCGTCAAATTTGTTGCACCGGTTTTCTCGCAGTGGGATTTTTCGAGGACATTTGTCCAAAAATAATTGTGTCACTTGTGTTGTATCTTTTTCTTATTTAATTCCTTGTTTCTGCATATAATATAATTAAGTGAAGGCTTCAGTTGTATTTACTTCGATATTTACAATAGAATGATGTAAATAACTTGCATGGATTAAACAAGTAGGAGAAGTAACATTCGTTTAATGCAGTAAGGATTTCGAGTTTAGGAATTTTCACATGGTGCCCATGTTGTCACCATTTTTGGGGCCAGTGGGGTGGGCATTGACCCTCTTTGAAAAAGTGTGGAAAGTTTTGTCTTTATTGACTAATGTTAAACTCGGGTTAAAACCACTTCAAATGAGAAACCACCATTTTCCCACTGAAATAAATTATAATAATATGAATGTTTTCCAAGAATTTCATGTTGCATTGGGGCTACCAATAAGCAGATGACAAGAGTCCATCATTGTTGTTCTAGGTGAATTTTGGCAGGGCATCTCTATCCTCCAACAGTGATTCTCTTTCTTCTTCCATTCAACTATTTGTAGTGAACTTATAGTGGTTGTTGTTAAATATTTTCTTATCCACTGGAATCAAGGAAAATTGATTGAAAATACAAAGGAATGAAAGCGACAACAATAGCATTTTAAAAGTAGTTTCCTAGTGGTAAAATCAAGGGAAAAGGCACTGAAAATACAAAGAAGTAGTTTCTCGATGGAAAAAATATCATACGACAATATGTAAGTCTACCATCTTAGATCCATCTTAACTGTGAGTTTACTAAGTGCAGAGAGAGGCCAAATCTCCTTTTCACTCTAAAGAGGTTTGCACCTGTAAATCCAAAGTTAAAATGGATCTAGTTAAGATGAGTTTATAATTATTGATTTTATTTTTTAATTTTAGTATGGAAAATATATATATATATATATATATATAATATAATATATATATATATATTTAAACAATATGAAAACTTGAAATACAAGTGGCACACGATTCTTACATTGTTGTTTTAATATCTTGTACTAGTTGTTAGTCTTGTGTATATTATCTTTCAATCAATGTGTGCTCCAACTAAGTGATATGGATGTATATATTTGGGATTAATTATCAGTTTTTAAATTCTAGATTTAGCAAGCATTGAGAGGGATCAAATATATTTTCACTAAAGGTTTATAGCTCAAACAATTTGATCTTGGTAAATATGAAATTAATCAAATATGTTTTCACTAAAATTTTGCACCACAAACCATTTGATCTTGGTAAATGTGAAATTAAGATGTGTTAGCACTTCATAGTTTTCCTAGGCTGAAAATGAAACTGCAGAGGTAACCACAAACCACTTTTATAGCTGGGATCTAGCCCTTCCATCTTCAGATAGGACTCTCTCTATATGATTTTAATCTTATTGTTTAGATCTTAGGCTAGGTATGAAAATCAAGGAATTGGTTTTAAAATTGTGGTTTCCAAATGAAGGAAGAGTCCATTGGGCATGAAGTCATAAGGGTTTTCAGTAATCAATCATAGATAGATAAAGGAAAGCTTCAATCAAGGTGAGGTATGAAAAATCTTGAATCTTATAGAGATATTGGGGGTGGATGAGATGAATTAGATTTAGGATCAATTTAAATATAGAGCATACACATTTAAATTCTACACTTAAATCTCAAAAAGAAAACATTAGAATTGCTTAACAGGCCATAGCAGAGTACTACAAGTAAATTCTACTCACCATCTTCTTGTAAACAATTTAAGAAGAAGCATCCATGTCAAACTTGAAATAAAAAAATATTTACAAGGAGGAAAACATCACCATTTGTTTGACACAAGAATCATGAAACCAAACTGCCTTTGTATTGCTGAATTGATAACTTCTGTTTGAGCTCTACAGCTTACAATCAAAGAAAAATGCCACTTTTACTTTACAATCAACTCATTTTTCATTCAAAATCATAAACTATATACAAAATATGATTCCTCAATCTAAGGAGGTCAAAACCAACCTATTCCCCATTTGGATAAAACTAGTCTCATGAAAATAGGCAAGACAAAACCATATTCTATAAAATAGGACAACATCTTTGACTTTTATCTAAAACTTAACTATAGTCCTAATACATCGATTTTTTTGTGATACAATATGGATGAGGCTCTGTATAGAAATATAACATCAATAATTAAATGATCACTGCCTTGAATTTCCATGTTGAGATGAAAAATATGGTCCAAAACTTTGATTGTTTTTTAGCGCAACACCCTAAGCGCAGTGCATGTCCTACTAATTTTTCAACTTTAAAAAATGGATGCAATGTGATGTAAAACCTTTTTAGATGTCCTTTGGCCTATTATGAAAACACACGTGCCTTGTAGATATCAAAACTTTCCCAAAAATGTGATCTTGTAGAGATACTAATTTTTTTTGCTCATTTTATGTGTAGCACCTGTGGGTAGCACTGTCAATTTTCTTTTTCATTGGCTTTATCCTTCCCAACTTCCTCCATCAGCAAGTCTAGCTTTCTTTTCTTTTTCTTTTTCAATTCTTCTTTGACTTCAGCAAATTTTCTCTTCATAAACCTAAGCCTTCTCTTTAAGACTAGGTTTTTGCACATATTTGTTCTTGGCCTACCTATGCACAAGCAAGGTCCATTTTAGTTTGTATTTAGCCTTATCAAGGGTGGGCATAAAAGCCTTGATATGTCCAAACAAAGGAAACTTATCCTTATAGTCTCTCCCTTCAATTGTATATACTTATATTGTATCCTTTCAATTTTCTCCAGTAACTCCCCAAATTTTGTATGTTCATCAAAAACCACAAGTTGCACGATCTCCTTCTCTTGTTCTTGTACCCTAGCAATAGATATATTCTTAGGACTTCTTGAAAATGAAATGGGCTCTTTCATGTTCTCAACTTCAATCATTACTTTACCCTTTCCTTTGACATAAAATGTTGTTGTCCCTTGAGGCACTATAGGTGTGAGTCTCCTATTTTCCTTATGCATATAAGTTATGGTCACCTATGTTTTATCCAGACGATCCTTCAATTCTCTAATTTGTTGATCATTTTCATCATTATTCTCAATCCTGGAAATTTCATCTTTGGCCTCCTTCAACTTATTCTTCATCCTCATGAAAGTAAACTTCCCTTCATCAACCTTTTCTTCTTGCATTATCTTTCCTTCTTGAGTTTGCAACTTTGTGGATGATGATCTTATGACCCTAGCTATAGGTATTTATGCTTTATTGACCTCTTCCTTACTGAACTTTCTTTTTCCATTCATTTTATCAACATCTAGTGTAGCTTCAGCCACAAGTAATCTTTCATTAATTTGAACCGTGTTTTCTAGGATAGTCTTCTTCAAATGTTTATTCTCCTTTTGTAGTTGTGTTATGACCTAGTGAGCTTCCTTTCACTGCTTCTCTAAGTCTTTTGTTGGATTATGCTTCTCATTAGTAGAACCTATCTATTTTTTAATTCCTTGAGGCTCAACAAACTCTTCAACTGATTTCTCCAATGGAATCCTTTTAGTAGCTTCCTTTTTGAGTGGCCTTCTTGGCACTGGAATCTCTACTACTTCTAGTGAAAATTGTAATTTTCTGCCCTTTTTCTTTGGTTATGACTCAACTAAAGCTAGCATATTTTTGTTGATGGAACTCTTCAGAGGTGAAGAGGTAGTCTTAGTAGTGGATGGATTACCTTTGTGACCTAATGAACTTCCAGCAGATGCCAATGTGAACTTGGATGAGATTAGGAAATCTAGCCACAATTGTTTCTTTTTCTGTAGCTCCTCTAATATCAACAATTTTATCAATGAGAAATGAAACAAGCCTGAATCAACCATACCCTTTTTATTTCTTACACCCTCATCCATCTTGCCCAAACTTCTAAAAAGGAAAAAGGGAAAATTTAAGGTCTTTTTACCAATGAAATGCATGAGAAGCCTGAAGTGGTATGGATAAACCCTTGTATATCTTCCCTCACAGGTGAAATACTTTTGAATGACTTTGAGAATTCTATTGGAGTTCTCCAATAAATAATCACTAGGTATTATAACACCAAACTCATTACTCTTGTACTCTGTCTTCATGAAAATTTTATAATTTTCCAACTCTAAAGGCATCCCTTTGAACCATTTCTACCCCTCCAAAGATATTTATGTGGTTGATGCTATAATGGATTTTGTCACAACAAATTTTAGTTTACTAACCTTTGCATTATCTATAACAGCCCTCGTGAAAAATTCATGTAATAAAAGTTAGTAAAGGCAAAAATATGACCACGGTAAGGGACACATATTCCAAGCTAAATGTTGGAAAAATATGTCCTAGTGAGCATCATTAGATGTGTTTTATTGGCTAAGGAAATTGGCAAAAGAAAAATGGCATTTTTGGCACATTTATTTATGAAAATAAAGGAAATTATGAGAAAAGTAAGGTGAAAGGTCATAGGTTGCATGTGAGGAGGAAAATGAAGGAAAATAATGGAAAATGAAGAAATTATAGGCCTCATTCATAAAAAGGCTTTTGAGGATTAGTTGGCAAGATTGGTCAGTGTTAAGATCTTGGTCAGTTCAAGTTTGGATATCTCTCATTATTCTCTCTCTCTCACTCTTGGTCACTTAGAGTTTTCTTGGAGCACTCTAGCTTTGGATCAAGGAAGGAAAAGCAAGCAAGGGAAAGGAAGGAAAGCAAGGATCAAGGAAGAAGAGCAGGATCAAGTAGCTTCAGCGGGAATACTTGTAGGCAACCTTTTGCATGTGTGATTTCCTAGTTGGTTTGGACATGCATGGCTTTGCATGTTGGTGTATGGTTCTCTTATTGTCAGTGGCATGGTTTTTTCGGGTTATCACAGTGGTTTTCAGCCTAGCCTTACCTTTTTCTGGATGCCATGGTTTTGGGATGTTTATTTCGGTTTTGAGCTTTGGTTTGGCGGATGGATTTTGGAATCCGGGGTGGAGGTAGTCTCAAGGTTCATTCTAAAAGGCCTAGGAATCCCTTGACTAGTTTTGGCGGGATACATTGTAAATACTGAGGGAGAAGTCTTGGTTTAGGGCCTAGTGATCCAGGTTTAAATTGCAGTAAAGCATGAGAGACTGGTCTCGGTTTAGGGCCTAGTGATCTGGGATTGGATTGTGGTAAAGCCTAAGAAACAAGTAGATGGAAAATTCCTCAAGAATAGTGATGGATTTTGAATGGCATTCCAAGTTCGATTCGGTTGTGATCAGAGCACCGATTTTGTTGTGATTACAGTTTGGTGAGGGTGGAGGTGGTTTAACCTGTAGATTCCCTTAGTTGTTTTTGGATTGTTTTTCTATGAGATCCCACATTCATGCTTGGAATATGGCATGGGGGTGACTTACTGAAAGAGAGATTTGGTTCAGCCATGTCTATGGTTGGGTGGTACGTGGAAGTCCCGAACCTGGTTAGTTTTCCTATGGTTAATAAAAGCTAAGTCCTCTTATTCTGGTACTTATTTATATGTGGATTTAATGGTTGTCATATCTCTGATAATTATATGGTTTAATGTTGATTATAAGCTTGTTTATGTGTCTAGTTCATGTCATTGTTATTTCATGTGTTTACTTGTAATTGTTAAATGGATGGATGCAAGACCTAATTGATGATATAATAGTCCAATGGAGAAGGAGGTGATCCTTTTGGTTATGTTTCATAAGTTCTTTCATTCATTTATGCCTTGTCTTATATCCTATACCTGTAGGTTGCATTGATGCCAAGTGTTTGACAAAATGTTAGTCCCGATTGGGGATGCTCAGGCCTAGTCTTGAGGTTGGATTTTGGCTTATTAGAATTATTATCATGTCTTTGATGGATTATGAAGGTTGTAGCAAGCTCTAGGTAGAGGCCGGGATTCTGGGCTAGAAAAGTGGCTCAAATCTCGGGGTCGTTGACATAGGTATGCTGAGAAAAGTCCACAATCACTGGCATAAAGGCCTATGAGAGCGAATTTGAGTTGTTGGTCGATGTCTTGCCTATAGAATGAGAGTGACTTTGGGTTAAGAGGCTTAAAACATCAGTGGGACCCAGGGACAGGATGTCTGAGTGGCTGACATGTCTCCTGGGGTTGTAATTGATGATGTGGATGGGTTTGTTTGATGAGTTCCATTGATTCCATTTCCTTAAGTTCACCAAGGGGATTGAATCCCTTATAGTAACCCCTCTCATCATATGTTTTCCTGGTTGGTTTGCTGCTTGGGTGGACCTAGGAGGAGGGGGTGTTACAGATTGGTATCAGAGCATGGTTGCACTCTCCTTAGGTGAAGGTGTTGGTCATGCATGCACGTCAGTTGCATGTGTGTCTCTTACACTTGCATTCCATGTGCTTGTTGCATTATATAATGATTGATCACAATTATAGTAAGGTTGTCATGAGGAAGTTGATGATTGATTTTTTGGAATACGTCGTCGTGAGTATAGGACTAGTTATATGATTATATGCAGTTTGATTATATCCTTGTATGGTAGGTTGCATTCTTGTATGTTTGATTACATCTATCAGTCTTGTAGGTTGGTTACAAGAATTGATCGCTCATGCTCAACTACATGCGTTCATACGTATGTGTAATTGATTAAGAATTGCTTATGAATGTTGATAGTTGCATGTGGCATGAGTAAAATGGAGTAATGGTTGTTGTCATGCATGAGGTCATGGTTTGTGAAGTTGATATGGTCATACATTGATGACTGGACTCTAGCTAGAATGAGGTGTATATGGTTTGGTACTCATATGCTATATGTCTATATGCAGTTGTTATGCATGTATGGTCTTGGCTATGGTTATGCATGAATAGTAAGTCAAACATGCCTTGTGAAGTCATGGTATGCAATTTAGGTCATCAACGTGATATTGGTACGTTATGATGCTAATGTGTTGGCTGAGATAGAGCAGGAGATGCAGATCATTAAATTGAAGTTGCAGCATTGGACCTCAAGGCAAGAGCATGTCATCATACAGGTTTGGAGGTCAGGCATGCAGGTATTTATGTTAAGGATTGTTATATACATTAGGTTTATGTACATGTCCTTTGATGTTATGCTTACATACATAATAAATGATAGTTGATTAGTGTAGTCATATGCACATGTGTCAGATAGTCATGAATAATAGTAACCTATGGTTGTATGCATTTCTATTGTTGTTTTAGGTTAGATAACTTGATGATTATGTTATATGTTGTTGATGAAGTATCTTATAGGTTAACTTGTTGTTGTTAAATGATAGTTAGCTTGATGATTAAGGTTACAGCATTTATATCTTGATGTTATATGTATCACACTAAGTTGGATTGGCCTATGCATATGATTATGGTTACGATATTTAGGTATGAGCCAACATATTTGTGATATGGTGTTGTACTAATCTAGATTGACTTTGCATATGTGTGAATGATAATGGTGTATGAGTTATGATGTAAAAATGTTAGCTAGTGACTATTTTGGATATCATGATCTTATTTATGTTTGGATTAATATATTATTAAGCTATATCATGCTAATATGGATTGATTGTGCAGACAATATTTTCTCCTCTGAGATACAGTAAGGTACGAGTTTTCTTATGTTGTATATTCGGTGCTTGACTGGTTGATTATGTCGTCTAGCTGATTTATTTAACATGGTATGTTTGCAAGTTGGTTGAATGTTTGATGACTTGCATAACATGAGTATGTGTTCCAGTGATCTTGTTTTAAGATGATTATACTAATACATGTGTGTTGAGATAGTTGATATGTACTTGCGTGTAAGTAGGTGATAGTTGTAGCATTATGTATAATCACTATGAGTTGACTATGGATTATGACATGATTGTTAGTCTTGCTAAATGTTGATTTCAAATTGATAGATATGATTGTCTTGATATTTGGAACATGTGGTTGACATGTGTGAGTAGTTGCAAGAAGCATGTTGGTATTATCTTGACAAGGTAATAGTTGATGTGTTTTATCACTAACAGTTGGGTGATGTGAGAATGCATAGTAAACTCAATTGCAGCAAGGAAATCAAAGAAATGAATTGGGCAAGAATTCCTTTGGCTATGTTTGGAAACCCTAATTCCAAAGAATGAGTGCTTTGCCTACAAGAAGTCTTCTTAACCTTAATATTGTCTGATATTATGTGGATACATGTTATATTCATGAACATGTCACTTGGCACAACAAGATGAGGTAACTAATGTATTTTTATGTTTATTTATGCACTAATTTTAATGTGTTAATGAAAGCATGATGCAGGGAGTTGCATGGCAAGAGAGGTTGCCATGAAATCTTGAAGAAGGCTCAGGTCGAGCTTTCCTTAGGAACCAAGGGGATTGAGTCATGTTGTCTATTGTTAGTCTGGTGCTTTTGGTATTTTGCGATTGTTGCGCTTGATTTGCAATTTTGCGTGTGTCTAGTGCATAGATATGCCACTTTATTGTGGTTGTTATTGGTTTTAATGGTTTTCTTCTTGGTTGTTTCTTGGTATTTCCTTTTATGTTTTGAGTCTTGGGAATTATGGGAAAGAGGAAATTTAATGGAGCTCGGGGAGATTTGAGTGGTACCCAATAGGTAATGTAAGACCCACATGAAGCTTTGTGCATGAGTAAGAGCAATGTAAGGTAAGACTATGGCAGTCAGTTGGACTGGTTGGTCCATAGTGGTAAACAGACAGTGGAAGTATAGACATGTGAAAGATAACTAAAAAGGTAAAGTAAATGGATCTAAGGTGTAGGATGCCTTGGCTATGTTGGGAACGGATGTTCTCAATGTTGTGCATGTTGTGCATGTTATGCATGAATAAAGGAATTTATCCTAACCTAGACCTTATGTTATCTGGTAATTATGTTATTATCATGATTACGTTGACGTTTATATATATGTATACATGTATGTATGTATGTCATTGTCTGACAGAATGATGATTGTTTTATGCTAATGATTATATATTTATGTATGTATGTATCTATGTCACTGTCTGACAGGGTCATCAAGAATTGTCCTTGTGGAGGAATGATTACTTACGTAGGTGAATGGCATGAAGAGGTTCTTGGTCTTATGAGGAATCAATTTAGAAGAGTAGTCATGACAAGTATACAAGGTTAGTATCAAAGGGTTATGAGTTGATATTATGTGATTATATTATGTCTATGTTATGGACAGGTTATACCGAGGGACACAAAAATGAAATGAAAGCAGTGTGGTCTAAGACATGCTGGGAAAAGCATGGATAAGACACTGGAATAGACAGTGTGGTTTTAGATATGTGGTACTATTTTTGTGCACATGTTGCACCTATGATGTTGTGCGCATGCGGTGTTGTGTGCATATGGTGCTATGCACATGTTGGATATGTAGTGTTGTGTATAGATGACACTAGGTACATGTTGGATATGCAGTGTTTTGTACATATGGTGTTCTATGCATGTTGTACATATGGTGTTGTGTGCATGATTGTACAAGGGGTGTTGTGAGCATGTAGTGTCGTAGTGTCATGCTGTGTGCATGTGGTGTTGTGTACATGTTGTACATGTGATGTTATGTACATGTAGTGTTGTGTACACATTATGCAGGTGGTGTCGTGTACATGTGATGTTGTGCACACGTTGTGTAGGTAGTGTGGTGTATAGGTGGTACTGTGTACATTTTGTACATATGACACCGGTGTACATGTGGTAATATGTGCATGTCGTATATGATGTGTTGAAGGCATGCGATACTAGGTGCATGTATTGCATGGTGTTGTATGCCATGTGTGGTTGTATGTGTGTGAAGCATAGTATGTGTATGTGCACATGGTTGAGGAGAAGGCACAGGGTGTTTTTCTGGTGTGGCAACCGATATGGAGTGCATATAGAATAAAGACAAAGGTAGAAGCTAAGGATTGATGAAAGGATAAGTATCAGCATTTTATTTCAGTCTTATTATGCATATTATTTATGACTATGGTATATGATGATTTTATGTGATCTATGATTCTGGTTTATAATGGTTACATGTGATTTATGATGTTGATCTATGATGGTTGCGTTTTGAGCTAACTAGATGTGATATGTTTATGCATGATGATTTTGTCAAAGATACTAGTTTGACTTGTTGTGATAGGAAGTAAACAGGATTGCAAGTATACCTTATTGACGAGCTACCAATGAGGTATGATTTGAGGTTATTTCAATCTATTTTAAATCTATTGAAATTTATGTGCTTGGTACAGGAAGCACGGAAATGCCTAGTTGGATGGTTGAAATCGATTACGAGAATTAGTAGCAACAGCGAAAGAAATTATAACATGTAGTAGTATGATGGTAAAGCACTTGAGGAGTAGGACCATTGTGGGACACTGGTACCCAATGGTGTCCATTGATTTCCATGAGCATGTTATGACCAGTAAGATGGTTTTGAGGTAGGTATGTGCCTTGGTTGTTGATCTTTCGATATGAGGAAGCCTTGCCAAGGGATGGATCACCCGGGATAGGGGATTTCGGGGAACTTGGAAGGTGAGTGACTATACGAAAGGGGGTGACCAAATTTCCTAAGGGACTGTGTAGCGAAGAAGGGAAGGTCACGGATGTATTTTTTTGGTCATTAACATTGCCAGATGGAAGCATATACACATTGGGTGTGAGCCCTTGAACAACGAGCCAGTAACTGTTCGTTGAGGGGACAAGTGGCGCAAGATTATAGTGTCAGACATTGGATGTAGCTTTGACTGTGGTAGTGGATTATGGACTTCTTGGGAAGGAGGTGAATCATGGTATCACTTGAGGGTGGAGGTTTGAGCCTTTGGACTCCATTGTTGATTGATACAGGCATCATATCCTTCTATTTGTTGGTTTAGCAAATGAGCATATGTGTATATGTGGTTATTGTAAATACCATAATGAGTTATGTTATAAAGCTCCAGTATGCGGTATGTTGTCATGTTGTCATGATGTTTTGATTTTGAGTAGGTCATTCATTGTAAATACTCCAACGAGCTAAGTTATAAAGCTCCATGGGTAGTATGTTTGATTTTTAGCGGTTTTGTTGAGGCTATGGTGTGGTTTAACACCAAGGATGGTGTCCCCCAAGGGGGAGGGTTCTGTAACATCCCCAGTGAAAATTTCATGTAATAAAAGTTAGTAAAGGCAAAAAATAAGGCCACGGGTAAGGGACACATATTCCAAGCTAAATGTTGGGCAAAGATATCCTACTGGGCATCATTGGATGTGTGTCTTTTCTAAGGAAATTGGAAAAGGCAAAGGCATTAAAAAGAAAAATGGAATTTTTGGCACATTTATTTATGAAAATAAAGGAAATTATGAGAAAAATAAGGTGAAAGGTCACAAGTTGCATGTGAGGAGGAAAATGAAGGAAAATAATGGAAAATGAATAAATTAGAGGCCTCATTCATAAAAAGGATTCTAAGGATCAGTTGGCAGGCTTAGTCAGTGTTAAGCTCTTCGTCAGTTCAAGTTTGGATCTCTCTCATTATTCTCTCTCTCTCTCACTCTTGGACACTTACAGTTTTCTTATAGCACTCTAGATTTGGATCAAGGAAGGAAAAGCCAAGTCCTCTTATTTTGGTGCTTGTTTATATGTGGATTTAATGGTTGTCATCTCTGATATTATATGGTTTAATGCTAGTTATAAGCATGGTTATGTGATTGCTTCATGTATTCCATGTATTTACTTTTAATTGTTAAATGGATGGATACAAGACCTAATTTATGATATAATATTCCAATGGAGAAGGAGTTGATCCTTCTGATTATGTTTCACAAGTTGTTTTAGTCATTTATGCTCTGTCTTGTATCCTAGACCTGTAGGTTGCATTGATGCCAAGTGTTTGACAGAATGTCAGTCCCGATTGGGAATGCTCAGGCCTAGTCTTGAGGTTTATTTTTATTTATCAGCATTGTTATCGTGTCTTTGATGGATTCTAAAGGTTGTAGAAAGTTTTTGGCAGAGGTCGGGATTATGGGTTACAAAAGTGGCTCAAATCTCAGGGTTGCTAGCACAGGTTTGCTGAGAAAAGTCAACAGTCATTGGCAAAGAGGCCTATGAGAGCGAATTCAAGTTGTTGGCCACTGCCTTGCCTATAGCATGAGAGCGAATTCGAGTTTTTGGCCATTGCCTTGCCTATAGCATGAGAGCGACTTTAGGTTAAGAGGCTTAAAACATCAGTGGGACCAAGGGACAGGATGTCTAAGCGGCTGACATGTCTCCTGGGGTGTAATTGTTGATGTGGATGGGTTTGTTTGATGAGTTTCATTGATTCCATTTCCTTAAGGTCACTAAAGGGATTGAATCCCTTATAGTAACCTCTCCCATCACATGTTTGCCTAGCTGGTTGGCTACTTGGGTAGACATAGGAGGAGGGGTGTTACATTATCACCATCAAAATTCATGGCAAACTCTTTAGTCACCTCCACATGGTGCCCCTGTATCTTTTCACAAAACTTAAGACAACCTATTTGTTCAAAGGCTACCCTGATGGTAGGGTCTGAGTTGATGAGAGAGAGGTCTTGTCATTCAAATCTTACAATTTCTCCTCCTTTTGACTTCCCCATCATTAAACAAGTTTTTGATAGTAAACCTTTTGAGCTAGGGTTTTAATACTTTATCAAAAGAATTACACCTCAATACTTGAGCTAAAGATATTTCCATGAGCTTTAGAATGACTAAAACGTGAACAAAATTTTACAATTGATGACTATAGATGAAAGGAAAAAAACTTTGTTTTTTCTGTGTGCATCACTTAGCCTGTGTGTAGCACCTCAAGCGCAATGATACAGGGAAGACAATTTCAAGTTGCCAAACACAACACAAGACCATAACAACCTTTTCTGACCATGTGTATTTGCAAATTGACTAAAATGGAGGCTCAGACACTTTGAATTTAAATTCTTTTGGACAGGTAAGCAAATGGAAAAGAAGTATATTTCTGAACACAACACCTCCTGAGTGTAACGTTGAGGGAATGAAGAACAAAGGAGCAGAGGAGTAGCTAATTTGACTTTCTCAAGGCACAAGAACTTTTTATAATTCTGCACAATATCTTTGAGGTAGAAAAGCCAAGCTTCTAGGGTTGTTTGATCAAGAAAAGAGGCCAAGTGATGCAATACTGTGTATGAGCGCAACACGTTTCTCACGAGAATCATTGGGCTTGAAAATTCAGTTTACAATAACCAATTGATGTGAGCTCTTCAATTTTTATACATGAAATCTTCCAGATCAGTCTACACACCTGGAAATGACGATTTGTTGAAGGAAATTTCGTTCTTTAAGTCGAAGCATAGCGTCCTTAGCGGTCTATGTGCAGCAGCAACAAACCTTTCTCACAAGCTCCTGGAGATGGAAATGGCCACAGATTCTGAAGGTAAAGGAAAAAAAGGTATGCAAATTATGATGAGTTTACAAAGAAACTCTCTCCTTGCTAAGCAATGATGGTACTTTTGGGATCATTACATGCTTGAGCGTAGCAAAGAGGATCTTTCCAAATTTAGAACTAGCCATTATAGATTTGCTCATGTCATATAACAAGATAATGCCCTTTACAATTGATCGACATGACTATAACTAATCCTAATGAATGACACCCAAACTAACCTATGATGACCAATTTCCCTATGACATGACCCCCTTGATTTTTCATAATGACTCATTATATCCATGATTTCAAATTTTATTTCAAATTTTTAAAAGACAACCTCATAGGGATCTTGAAATTTGCAAGACTCTTTCTGATACACATATTTACAATGTTTTTGACCAGCTTTGACATTTCTATGTACAAGGACAATCTAGACTATAATACCTAGTGAATTTATGGGCTAAACTTTACAAGCAGATTCCCAAAACAAATAACTAGACAGACTTTGATTACCTATTTATAGGACCCTAACAAGATGAATTTTATAGTTATTTAATTATTAATATAATTATTAATTTTATTATTTTATTTTATTTGCATGTAAATTGAAAAGTGAAAATGCTAATTGTTATTTATTTTATTTTATTTTTCTTAATTTTATTTTATTTTTACATAAGTAATTTCATGAATCAAAATGTTTAACATCTTTGAACCGAACAAGCTCACAATTATTCACTTTTACTTCCACCATTTATATTTTTACTATATTTCACTTTTAGATTTTTATATTCCTAAATTTTAACTATTTACCATATTTTCTTACAAAGATACAAAAATATAACAAGTTTAGTAGACAATTAATCACTTTTACTTTCGCTATTTATATTTTTACCATATTTTATTACAAAGATACAAAAATATAACAATTGTAATATGCAGTGTTGTTGTTTAATACATTCTCCTATACAAAAAGTAATTGATACCTTTAATTAAAAATGTTTCATTAAATATCCACCAAAATACTAAACTATATAAAAATAAAAAATGTGAAATTACATACAAATTAAAAAAATAATATATTTTTTGCAATATCTATAGATTTGTAATGATAAATAAAATATATAATTTAATATATTCAAAATTAGTTCAGAAATTAACTTTTATGAAAAATTATATATATAGATAAAATACTTTAATATATATTTAAATTAATTATATTTATAAAATATTAAAGCTAATAATCCTTTTATATATATTCCAAAATAATATTACAAAATGTGAGTATATATTTCCAAATTAATACAATTTAAATTAATATAATATTAAAAACTAATATATAAAATAAAATTAAACTAAAATATTTATAAAATATTAAAACTAATTAATCTTTTTATGCATATTTAAAATAATCATACATATATATTCCAAAATATTATACTGGTTAACAAAATATATATATATATATATATTACCCAAATAATTATTTATATATAATATATACCCAAATATATTATATATATATATATATATATATATATATATATATATATATATTCCATTATATATTCCAATATAATTATTAAAATAATTATATATATATAAATCCAAAATAAATATAACAAATGTGAGTATAACATTTCCAGTACTTCCAAATTTTTAGTGCGTCCTAGTTACTCAGCTTTTTGGCTGCATACAAATTTTTCAAAAAGTTATTAAAGAAACAAAATTTAATTTTTAAAAATAAATAATTTTAAAAATAATTTAATATAAATGTTTGAAAAT
Organism: Pinus taeda; assembly: GCA_000404065.3. NCBI lineage: Eukaryota > Viridiplantae > Streptophyta > Pinopsida > Pinales > Pinaceae > Pinus > Pinus taeda. The sequence continues at coordinate 58,649 of APFE030133909.1, forward strand.
CATGATGAAAATTTTATGAAATTTTTTTGGTTTATAGAAATTTATTATTTTTCTTTTAACCAAAAACTAGAAACAATAGTAATTAAGAATATTCCTTTTATACTCTATTTACTAATTAAGAATATTCTTTCTATACTCTATTTACTTTAATGAATTTTATTTATAGAATTTAGGCTTGTGATCCATGTTAAATTTAGGAGAAATTTTTCAGCGTAAATCACATAAAATTTTCATTTATCAACCCAACCAACTAGTATGGCTTATCGAACTTGTCTTAACGATGAACCACACTAATTGGTTCTAAACTCATTGACAAATAATATGATTTACCCTAAAAAAATCTCTCATAAATTCTATATAATTTTACAAAATAATATGATTTACCCTAAAAAAATCTCTCATAAATTCTATATAATTTTACAAGATAACCTAAAACGATCAATGTGTGAAGCGATTATTAAATCCATGAACATCAAAATTCTACAAACGCAGTCTCAGCGTAGTATATCGAAAACCCTCCCACTCATAAATTTCAAAAGCTTCATAAAAAAAAATTTGCCCAAAAATGGTCTCCTGTGTATATGTTTATTATCTGCAGAAGATCGAATGAAAAAAAAAAAGCATTCGATCAACTACGCAACCAGATCCACAAGCCCTTCCAATTCTTTTAAAAAGCATTCGGTCATCTACGCAAGCAGATCCACAAGCCCTTCCAATTCGCAAAGAAAGAGGCATGGCGGGCCAAAACAGCCTCGCCATGGCCCTTTAACAAGAAAGAATATACGATTTTCATTATTAATGTTGAGATCCGCCTGCAAGCGCACCCGCAAAGTCAAGATCATAACCTCTCAAACACAAACCCTCACAGGGCCTCTCACGGCCCTAAATTTCATAACCTTTGAAACACAAACCCTCACAGGGCCTCTCACGGCCCTAAATTACACAGCCTCTCAAACACAAACCCTCACAGGGCCTCTCACGGCCCTAAATTACACAATTAAAAAAATTACAGCTATCGCTAACTCGATCCACGGATGGAACACCGTGCCAGGCTTTATAATACATTACGAAAAACTGTTCTTCAAGCCCGATCCATTAAAACCACGGCCTGGTCTTCACTTTTAATGAGCGATACCTCAATGAACAGCAGAATCTCAAGAGAGATCGATCCTGCGGAGCCCAGATCCTCGACTACATATACATGGATACAGAAAATAAAATCTAAAATTAGACAGATGCGCTGTGCTTCATTAAAGCCAAGGAAAGGAAAAAGCGATGAATCTTAATGGAATAAAATGAAAACATAATACAGGGTCAGAAACCCTGGACAACTTCACGCTCAAAGAATCGATCACAGAATAAAATGAACGCAGCTGTATCGGCCCTAACCCTACCAATTAAAGAATGCAGAGAAAAAATCTACGGCAAGGATCAATCACAGGAGAATATTATCTAGCGAATATGCCACCATCCAACGGTGAAAAGTTGTTTGGTATGTCAACATGATTGAAGGAATTCTATATTCCCATTGGTTCCTTCCCAGTTGCAAACCTTCATCAATCCCTTCTCTAGAATTGTGTTGAATTATTTTAATGGTTTTACTGGCTTGCAAATGATATGGTGAACTCCTATGATGTTGCATCACAAACTCAGTTTGTCACCTTGTTCACTGCTAGGTGCTTGAGACAATTATAAATTGTAAGTTAGTTTCTTATAAGAGTTTTGTTAATTGTGAAAATTTTAGTAGACATTTCCTCTATCCATTTAGTGAATAGGTTATGATTTTTCTATCTTATTTTAATGCTTAGAGGGTGATATTGATGACAAAAATGTCAATATAGGCAATGATTTTGATGATATGTAAATATTTGTTGTAACATTTTTCTTGGATGCTAGAGCCTTGTAGAGCTTGTTTGCTGATGTCTTTTAGGTTTAAAGATAGATTGTACTCTGTTATTTGGATTATGTGCAACCTTACATGTTATATAAAAATGAGAACTTCTGCATATTTGTGTATAAATGGTTTGGATTTACAATATATATATATATATATTTTCTTTAAAATTTGAATATTTTATGTGTTTTTGGTTCACTAGTTTCTTGATCTGGTTTCCCTGCAGAGGTCTACTGGTTCGGGCTCTACTTTTTCAATTACCAATCCGATTCTCATAATTATGATCTTGCCTCACACAAAGCTCCCCAACTCTTCAGCAATGATAATGATAATAATATAGTTCACTCCATTCCTCCCTATTGTGAGTGAAATTGGTCAAATTAAATCATCTCATTCTCAAATGGGTTTTGGGCCAGCTCTGCATTTAATGGGATTTTGCCACAGAAAAGACTTCCCAACTCTTTGGCAAATGTGTCACACTTTTTTGGTGTATATTGCATGCATAGGAGGACTTCAGGCCATCGTGATCCATGTTGAAACAGTTTTTTGGTTGTTGATGCATATTCAATCTAGTCGGTGGAGTCGACAGAGGCTTGTTCCCCAATGATAAGTTGTGATCCATGTTGAAACAGTTTCTTGGTTGTTGATGCATATTCAATCTAATCCGTGAAGTCGACCGAGGATTGGGACCGAGGATTGTTCCCCAATGATAAAGGAGACACTATGCATATGGACCGTCTACAGTGAAGTCAAGGGAAGACAGAGGAATGTTCCACTTACATTCACATGAATATGAACGACATAGAATACCTAACCAAATTATTCAGCACTCAACCATCTACAATCAATGCCAACCCATTCCCCCTTAAATGCCCAAACCGAAACCCCCCTTAAATGCCCAACCCAAACCCAATCCAAGAGGTATCAACCTATTCCCCCTTAAATGCCCAAACCGAAAACCCCCTTAAATGCCCAACCCAAACCCAATCCAAGAGGTATCAACCTATTCCCCCTTAAATGCCCAAACCGAAAACCCCCTTAAATGCCCAACCCAAACCCAAACCAAGAGCCAACCCATTCCCCCTTAAATGCCCAAACCTAAACCCCCCTTAAATGCCCAACCCAAAGCCAATCCAAGAGGTATGAAATTACAGGAGCTTGTCCCTGTATCCTCAGCATTAAAGGAGGCTTGTTATCTCTAACCAAGAGGCATGAAATTAGAGGAGCTTGTCCCTGTATCCTCAAAGCATTAAACGAGGCTTGTCCCTGTTTCCTCGGCATTAACAGACAACAAAGAAAACATAGTAGACTACATTGTGCTTTTAAACATATCCACGGGTCACCAAGTTCACTTTCCCTAGATAGCGACAAACATTAGCATGTTCAAATAGGTTAGTACTAAAATAAATCTAAACCTAAGGCACAACAGATACCCTGTTACAACGAGAGCCCAAACTAAGCCTGATAGGAGGCAAAATACCACCCTATATGCCTACATATATTCGCTGTTTAGGTTTAAGCATTGTTGGGCGGTTTAGGAGGCCCGCGCGAGAGAGTTCTGCAAAGTAAGCAGCGTCAACTCCCGGCCAGCCTATCACCCCTCCATAAATTCTTGCGCAGTATAATGTCAGCGCTGCGAGCAGTTCCCACCGCTCGCTTTGTTTTCCTTACTCATTAGTTTAAGGCAATTTCCTACTTCTTTCTCTTCTTTATTTATAGCAAGGCTTTCCGATGCTCAACTACTCCGTTTGCATGTGGGATAGAAACAAATTTTACTAAACCTAAGCGTTCTTTTCTGCGTCGCTGAAAATGTAAACTGTGTTCAAAGTAAAAGCCAACGCATCAAACAAACTGTCGACCAAATACACATACGAAATCTGGATACCAGTGAGATATCTATCATGAAAATACCCTTATTGGTGCGTATGAGGAGAAATTTTTTGACAAATGTCAGAAGAGAATCAGTTTCATGGAAACCAACAATGCCAAAAAGGAAAGAGTTTCATGGATAGATTATTAATGGCGATGGTGAAGCGGATTCGATATTATTCAGGAAAATGGCAATGTCCAGTGTAACTTACTGTCACTTTGATGATGAAGAAGATGATTATTATCATTCATTATAACACAAATTTTGAGTTTATTCGATTTTTAAAGTTTTGATGAGGAATTTTACATTTTTCTGTTGTGAGGAATTCAAGTTATAATCATTAATCTTATTTTTAAATACTAGATTTGAGGGGTTGTTTAATTATTTTAAGTTTGAAAGTATTTTGTGGGAATTTGATAAAATAAATTTTTTTGTTAGATCATAATATTTGCTTTTTAAAATTTGTTTTTAAAGAAATAAATAGATTTATGTGGTTGTTTTCAAATCATATTGGCGATTGGAACCAAGTGGGTAATTTAAAAGTTTTATGTGATGGATCGGGAAGATAGATCTTTAAATAACTTTAATCACAAAAACTTCCATTCAATTAGATTTAGGATATCCAAAAACATTTCAAATACTGACACACTCAGATACAAAAATTCATTGATCAAATTTGTGATTTCAACAAATTTCTACCCTATTTTTAAACAGTCTAAATAAATAAATAAAAACATGACCCAAAAATCTCCCAAACATAAAATAATTAAAACAATTAAACTACAATTTTTCACCTTAATATTTTATTTTTAATATTAATTCAATATCCAAATTCACCATAAAATTGCTGAAAGTTCATTTTTATTTCAGTGGTATTGATTTTTCTTTCTAAATAAATTAAAATTTATAAATTAAATTAATAATATATTATATTTTTAATTTACATTTTCATTTAATCATTCTCTACAATTCTCACGGTTATGCTAATAGCGAGGATGAGATTTATGTATCAAAGGAATTTACTCAAATGGTGGTCGTTCACAAGAGATTTTTGTTAGGTCAAAAAAAATATTTTAAATGGTATGGTTTTATGATTTGTTTTCATAATAATTGATTCATTTCTTAAACATGTGTATTTTTTACATTTATTAAATTGTTTTAACTAATGTTGGAATAATGACAACAATTTACTGATTTTGCTTCAATAAAACTCATCCCCTTAATATATATATATTAAGTCTGATTAATAATTTCCATAATTTTATATTTTAATTTTCCAAAAATATTATCAATTGCTTTTAGTGTTTCAAACTAGGTTCAAATCCCTGAAACATATAGTTGTGTTACAAACCTATTTTCTGCAACTTAGAGGTCGCCATGTTCTATCGTAGATGCTGTAGAACAGGGCAATCAAGTCCATGAAAAAGGGTCTCTTTGAAATGCTATGATTGCAGGTAATATCCAAAATGAATGTTCTGAGGAGGCTTCAGTATCTGCAACTTCTTTTCAAAATGAAATGGGCAGGCATGAAGCCTGGCTACGGTACTTCAATAGCCTTAGGGCCGGTGCCAGCCTAGCAAATCAGGCGCAGGAGAGCTATGTTCTTGCCCATTTCGTCAAATTTATATGGAAATCTGTGTTTTTTCTGTGGGGAGCGCTTTCTATTGAGATGTATAACAAATATGGGAGTAGGGATGATCAGTCTGGGCAATCAAAAGAGTATCCTTTCAACTCCAGCAAGTTTATAACGAGGTCCGGTAGCAAACAGGTCTAATAAGATGCCCAGAAACAGAGCATGACAACCTGTGTTATTGCATGATTCTTCAAATATACTGTGCTGCTGCACTAAAGAGCAATAAATCAACGCTAACAGCGACATGAATTGAGCATATGTAGTAAGCTAATAAATACTGCTCACACAACAATGTCCATGCAGACTATATAAAGAGAAGCATTAATGCATACATTTTAATCTGCAAGTAAAATCCCTATTAGCAGCTCTGCTTAACATATCCACTAATGAAGGTAAAATGGTTAATTCTGTCCCTGTAACAGATTCATTAACCATGCCGCATACAACAGCAGTTGTGGCATGTATTTCTAAGTTCGAGTTGGACTCCGAAGCAGTTCTAAGAAATACTGCCCAGATTGAATGAATGATTACAGCAGCAAATGAGTCAGAGCAGGGACTTTTGACACTATCAAGAAGCAGCGACCCTGAATGTGCAGGTTACCTACCATTATACTGTATATCAACGGTGGGGACTTGCAATTAGTTTTGAAAACAGGAAGGATTTTCATCTTTGAGGAAATTAAGAAAAGTACTCATCTAAATTGTATTCATCTAATTTTTTTTAAGGTCATGGTTAAGCTGGACAACAGATTAGTGTATGATACCTTGTTTTGTAAGACATACCTCAATTAGTGTACCTTGTTTTGTAAGACATACCTCAATTAGTGTATGATACTTAGATTAGTGTATGATACCTTGTTTTGTAAGACAATTTTTTTCTATGATACCTCAGATAGTGTATGATACTTTGTTTGTAAGGATATTTTGTTTGTGACACCATTTTGTTGATATCATGAGCAAGTTATACATCAAATTAGTGTATAATATTTTGTTTGTAAGACGATGAGCAAGTTATACATCAAATTAATGTATAATACTTTGTTTGTAAGACGATTGTTGATATTTTGTTTGTGACACCATTTTGTTGATATCATGAGCAAGTTATACATCAAATTAGTGTATAATACTTTGTTTGTAGGATAGAAGATCTCCATTTAGCAATCAAATTACTGAAGTTTATTAAGCTATACATATTCTACGCTTATGGATTTGAACTTATTGTTAGCCATTTTGGCCCTTCAATACATCAGGTGTAAGCATTGTGCTTCAGATCTGTAAGTATAATGCTCATGATACTCTGCTTTAACGCTGGATATATTTAGTAAAATAACGTTGTTCCCAGAGAGCAGTAGTTCATTCCAGAAAAAAAAGCGGTAGCCAACCTGCATGCTTAAAAATTTTGCAGGCAATGACTAATGTAGCTGAACCAGCAGTAACACAATGGAATACAGGAGTTAAATTCCCAAATCGAGTAAAGCCTCTGCTCTTAAAGATACATATTTATATCCCCATGTACTCTATCCTGATTTTTTTTAGTTAAACGAACTAAAATGATAAAATTGGTTGTAAATATCTATCAACTACAACCACATTGCTTGAAATGTGGCCTAAGTATTGATATCATATAGACTATCTACCCTAGCAGAATAAAGTCTTTTATTCACCTCATGCACAAGCTGCAGCATACTCTTTGTCCAGTGTTAAATAAGGGTAACTCACTAGAAATCATCATCTGAGCTCCCAACTATCTATCGAGTGTTGAATAAGGATAGCTCACATAGCTCACAGGGAATTATGCTCTAAGCTTCCACTTTATAATTAGTTATTCTTGAAGTTGTAATTAGAGCTCATCTTCATAACGTAAATTTATTATTGATGTATTTATTATGTTTTTGTCGAAGCATGTTTTTTGAAAAGTTAAAAACAGCTTCAAAAAATCTATTATGAGTCAAAAAAATAAAAAAGAATTTGTCAAAAGAAATTTGATTAGAGTGATGTCTCATTTGGACATTTGTAAGAAAAGAGAATTTGAATTTTAAAATTGTGTCATTAGTCCACAAGATGACCAAGTCGGCCTAGCCCTCCAGAGTGACACTCATTTGATCCTCTTGGACAGCTATATATATAAGAGACAATTCAACCCACTTGGAGGACATTCATTCATCTAACAAGAAGTACTTTTCTAAATCAGGTGAAGGAGACAAAAAGACAATTCAAAGGAGAGAGAAAGTAATTCAAAAACATAGAAAGAATGTCTCTTTTGACCGAATTTCAGACCTAGTACAACTCGCATGTGTGAAGAGGATGAGATTTCTAAAGTGATTGTAGGCCGAATTTTGGCCCCCTTTTGCAGGACCGAAATGTTTCTATGTTTGACTAGTTTGGAGAAGAATTGACCAGCATTGACTTCGACTCTTGGAGGTGAGTTGGAGGAGGGTTGGATTTGGCATCTTGAGAGCACTTTGGTCTTGGTCTTGGTTTTGGATATCTTTCATTTTGATCTGATGCTATAAGAGAAGGATTGTTGGGTTCCCCCTTGTGGGTTTTGCCCTAACCTCTGGCCTAAATTCTAGTGTTCCTTGTTTCATTATGATATTTATGTTTTGAACATTGGTATAATTATTTGATGAAGAAGACATAAGAAGTAATCAAAAAAACATCTAATATTCACAAGTAATTATCAGGAAGAGGAATCAAGCATTTAACTCCACCTCACTTGGTTTCTCAACATGGTATCAGAGCTATGGTGAAGATAGGAGAACCATTGAAGAAGTCATAAGTAGGCCTAAAGAAAATGCATATGGAACTAATGTCTTGTATACCTAAGAGGCCAAGATCATAAAGGTTGTTGAGATCAAGGAATACTCTTATTATCAAGGAATAATCTATGTGTTGAGAAGTGTAACTAGTATCAATCTTCATAATTGTTGTAATTCTCATGTTTTTGTCAAAAGAAAAGAAAAAGAAAATCGATTGTCAAAGAAAATTTATTTATAAGCATGGGTTTCATGCTTTATTTATTTTGTTTCTGGGTCAAAGCACCCATTGAGTGTTTCTAGGGTTTGTGTCATGAGTCATTATCCTTGTCATTATGTACTAGACCCTTCTTGGGCTCATTGTATCAAAGAATAAAATTATTTTTTATGTAAAAGGTGTCTCTTGTCACTCCTCCACCAAGTCAGCCTCAAAAGAAGACAAGTCGACCTCATTGAAGGACTCGACTACCTTGAAGAGACTATATATAGAAGTGCATTCGACCTATTGTGAATCCATCTAGCCAAGGAATTCAATCTGTGATTTTCAAGTGAAGAGAGAAGTGCGAAGAAGCCTAAAAGAGAAGTCTTTATCATTACAAAGAAAAAATAAACATAGCGAAGAAGAAAGAGACTTTTATCTAGCAAAAGGGGTCGAGATTCTATGTTCTTCTACCACACGTGTGAAGAGGATTGAGGTGAATTGCAGGGCCAAAGGTGCAATCCAAATTTCAAAGTTGCAGAGAGGGTTGAGACCCTTGTTGACTTATCTTGAAAAATTGACTTGTGTTGACTTGTGAAGAAATTGGCTAGAGTTTGACTAATCTTCTTAGGAGGTTGACTTGATGATTTGAAGGAGGTTTTACTCTTAGTCAAAGGGTCTTGGTTTTCTCATTTGATTTGGTTCTAAAAGAAGAGAAGAAGAATTTTTGGGTTTTCCCTTAGAAGAGGGGTTTTGTCCTAGTTGAGTGCCTACATCTTGTGTTCTTTTGTTGTGTTTGTGATCTTCATTGTTTGACGTTTGTATTGATGATAAAATATATAATAATTGCAAAGAAGAATTAATAAGGAACATCACAAGAAAGTGTCAATAAAGAGAAATCAAATTTCTAAAACCCTAACTATGTTGCCCTAAGGATTTCTCAACATGGTTTCAGAGCTAAGGTCAAGGTCATAGGCAACTAGAAGATCACTATTGTTTGAAGTCAAAAAAGATAAGAAGTATTGTAGATCAAATTTCTCTTAAATAAGTTCACCAAAATTATGAATTGGTTAAGGCCTAGATCAAGCTTGTTCTCATTACACTTTCTACTCAAAATGAAATCTGAAATTGGCAAAAGGAACTATAGGACTAAAGCCCTGAAACAAAGGTACAAGAGGGTCGTTTGGAACTTATTGAATGCATATTGGAGGGAAGTATATCCCTGTGATAGAGAAAAGGCATGAAGGTAGAGTATGGTGTAATTTGAGCCTAAGAATAAGGTTGAGTTTCAAAGGACCAGATCTACAAAGAAAGTCCCCTTCAAAACTAAGACTCTTGTATATATACAAGAAGAACGAGACTTGTTGCATAAGTTTTGTGTATTAAGAGTAGTCCTTTAAGTCAGTGAACAAATTTCCTTGGAGACTAGGATGAGCTATTTTGTGCACAAGTTATGGTGTTTCTCCATCTAAAATAAGGACCACATGATTATGTGATAATTGCAAAAGTATGTTTCACAATTGGAGATGGTCGAGAAGCCTAAGAAGTGTCCTAACAGAAAGCCATAATTTTTAGAAAGGATAGCGCAATCATTTTGAAGAAGAACACAATGATCCAGGTGGATATAGGTGGCCACACGCCAATTCCACTTGGACCCCCACCATTGCTTCTTTTAGTTTTTCAGTTTCCTTAATTGTAACACAGTTTACTATTTTTAGTAGTTTTTCGGGTCCTAAACTTCAGGAGCCATTTTGAAATCGTCTTTTTCGTCGTAGTCCTCAGAGAGATCTTTCCAATGGGTTATCATGCGCATCAAACGGAGATAATATGACCAAGTCACGACCCTGGGAAGTTGGTTGTCTTACTCACCCCAACGGGGCCCATAAACTCTCGGTGTTACATCTCCTCGAGTTAGGGTTTGGTCTTATTGTTCAATAATAAAAAGGCCTTTGAGCCTCATTGTAAGGTAGTTCAGAGGCATGTATCTGCCACATCTCTTCTCAAAGATAAGCTACCATCGCCCTAGCTGGTTTCTTTCTAATTCTGTTTGTAAGCATATTTCAGTATTTTACATTAATGAATGAAGTATTATTTCCGCTACATCTCTGTGTTTATAGTTATCTCTGTGATTCGTTGCGTTCCTGTTTAAATCCGTATCAAGAAGCCTAAGAAGTGTCATAACATAAAGCCATAATTTTTAGAAAGGATAGTGCAATCATTTTGAAGAACACCGGTATGTTGAATAGTTTGCAGTAGCATTTAAGGCTATCATATGCCCTAACCTAGATTGTTCAAACTCAAAGAAAAAGGTGCATGATTCTCAAGGATAGGAAGAGCAGAAATCAAGGTTGCAAGGAGAACAACAAGTGGATGGTATTAACAACCCTAGATCTAAAGGCCTTGTAGCAAGATAAAGGTATGTAATCTTTAAGGTATGTATAATGTTTTTACGAATAAAAGTCTGCATGCATTAGGAATTTGTTGCATAAGAATCTAGGTTGTGTAAAGCTTTTGGTATCTATGAATTATAAACCCTAGATAGGACCTAGATCGAAAAACCCTAGTAAGAAAACCTAACCCTAATTTGGTTCGTTCCCTCATAGAAACCCTAGCTCTTGTTACATAGGGTTTGCAAGGAAAATCTAGGGCATATGGCGAATCTTAGTGATGATGGTCCCTAGTGTGTGACATCAAGACCCTAGGGTTGATGCTTCCAAACGAAATATCAAGGAAGTTAGGGTTTGTGTTTAGGATCTTAGGAGTGTATCCTCTAAGATACCATGAAAACCCTAACTAGTCTAACAAAATTGACATCATGCTCTTATATTTGTATATTTTTTATGATACTTGTAAGTGAATGTTACAGGCACATGATGAAGGAAGCAAATGAGCAAAGATATATTGATTTTATGTCATGAAGACCGTGACGAATAGAAAGAATGTATTGGATCCTTGGGCAATCTAATAAAAGTAGACTCATATGCAGATGAATCATGAGGATGTTAATGCTTTGTTAAAGACTATCATGGTAAGAGGAAGCCTTTATTGACAAAAATATAAGTATTATGTTTCCTTATTTTTTCATTACATTGTTGTCAAATTTCCTCTTCATATCTAACATTATTTTTGTCCTTTGATTATAATCCTTTCCCTTGTGTTTCCCTTGGAAAGAAGGTTCGTAGGTATATTCCAAAGAATGTTTGAAAGTAATGATTATGGCTAGATTTAGGGAAGTCTTTTCAAGGTTTGCAAAAAGAAGCAACTCAAGGTATGTTCTAAGATTTACAGCAAAAAGGTATGATCTTTTTGTCTCTAAAATTGCTCTCTCATCTCTAGGGTTTTGCTACAAAATCATGAAGAATCATGTATTGTGATAGTGTTTGATCTTTAGATTAAATCAGCCCTTGTAATAACTATCTTTTGATATTTGTTCACCCTAGTAAAACCCTAGCCTTTTGATTTTAGGGTATGTTGATGATATATAGGGGATACGATAAAACCCTAGACTTTTAGGGTTTTATGATAGTACATAAAGTTTATGAAAGACCCTTATAGAAGTTGATAAAAAGGTCCCAGGCATGAACAATGAAACCCTAGGCATAAAATGCTTCTAACATGGTTAAAACTCTAACATGGTTTATTTGTTGAAGGTTTAATATGAAAGTTTTGTTGATAATATCTAAGGTTTGTGACAAAACCCTAACAAAGGTTGTTATAAGGAACTAGGGCATGAAAGTGTAACCCTAGTTTATTGTTTCCGCTATAATTGAAACCCTAACTAGGTTTAGGTTTTGAATATCTAAAGTTTAAATTCAAAATTTTGATAACCTTAGATGCTAACCCTTATTTCGTGCTCTTGTACATATATATTTGTGTTTGGTTGTACTTTTAAATTGAGAATTGAGAATTGAGAAAAGTACTCATCTAACTTGTATTCATCTAATTTTTTTAATGATACCTTGTAATTAGTGTAGGATACCTTGTTTGTAAGACAATTTTTTTTAATGATACCTTGTAATTAGTGTAGGATACTTTGTTTGTAAGACAATTTTTTTATGATATTTTGTTTGTGAGACCATTTTGTTTAGATCATGAGCAGATTATACATCAAATTAGTGTATAATACCTTGTTTGTAGGATAGAAGATCTCCATTTAGCAATCAAATTACTGAAGTTTATTAAGCTATACATATTCTACACTTGTGGATTTGAACTTATTGTTAGCCATTTTGCCCCTTCAATACATCAGGTGTAAGCATTGTGCTTCAAATCTGTGAGAATAATGCTCATGATACTCTGCTTTAATGTTGGATATATTTGGTAAAATAATGTTGTTCCCAGAGAGCAGTAGTTCATTCCAGAAAAAAAAGTGGTAGCCAACCTGCATGCTTAAAATTTTTGCAGGCAATGACTAATGTAGTTGAACTAGCAGTAACACAATGGAATACAGGAGTTAAATTCCCAAATAGAGTAAAGCCTCTGCTCTTAAAGATACATATTTATATCCCCATGTACTCTATGATGACTTTTTTAGTTAAACAAACTAAAATGATAAAATTGGTTGTAAATATCTATCAACTACAACCACATTGCTTGAAATCTGGCCTGAGTATTGATATCATATAGACTATCTACCCTAGCAGAATAAGGTCTTTTATTCACCTCATGCACACAATCTGCAGCGAACTCTTTGTCCAGTGTTAAATAAGGGTAACTCACTAGAAATCATCATCTGAGCTCCCAACTATCTGTCTAGTGTTGAATAAGGATAGCTCACATAGCTCACAGGGAATTATTCTCTAAGCTTTCACTTTATAATTAGTTATTCTTAAGTTGTAATTAGAGCTCATCTTCATAACGTAAATCTATTATTGATGTATTTATTATGTTTTTGTCAAAGCATGTTCTTCATACAAGAAAAGTCAAAAACAGTTAAAAAGAATTTATTATGAGTCAAAAAAGAATAAAAAAGAATTTAGTATGAGTCAAAAGAAATTTTATTAGAGTCATGTCTCATTTGGACATTTGTAAGAAAAGAGAATTTGAATTTTAAAATTGTGTCATTACTCCACAAGATGACCAAGTCGGCCTGGCCCTGCAGAGTGGCACTCATTTGATCCTCTTGGACAGCTATATATATAAGAGAATTCAACCCACTTGGAGGACATTCATTCATCTAACAAGAAGTACTTTTCTAAATCAGGTGAAGGAGACAAAAAGACAATTCAAAGGAGAAAGAAAGTAAGTCAAAAGCATAGAAAGAATGTCCCTTTCGACTGAATTTCAGACCTAGTACAACTCGCATGTGTGAAGAGGATGAGATTTCTGAAGTGACTGTACTCTGAATTTTGCCCCCCTTGTTGCAGGACTGAAATGTTTGTGTTTGACCAGTTTGGAGCAGAATTGACCAGCATTGACTTTGACTCTTGGAGGTGAGTTGGAGGGTGGTTGCATTTGGCATCTTGAGGGTAGTTTGGTCTTGGTCTTGGTTTTGGATATCTTTCATTTTGATCTGATGCTATAAGAGAAGGATTGTTGGGTTTCCCCTTGTGGGTTTTGCCCTAGCCTTTGGCCTAAATTCTAATGTTCCTTGTTTCATTATGATCTTTATGTTTTGAACATTGGTATAATTATTTGATGAAGAAGACATAAGAAGTAATCAAAAAAACATCTAATATTCACAAGTAATTATCAGGAAGAGGAATCAAGCATTTAACTACACCTCACTTGGTTTCTCAACATGGTATCAAAGCTATGGTGAAGATAGGAGAACCATTGAAGAATTCATAAGTAGGCCTAAAGAAAATGCATATGGAACTAAAGTCTTGTATGCCTAAGAGGCCAAGATCACAAAGGTTGTTGAGATCAAGGAATCCTCTTATTATCAATTAATAATCTATGTGTTGAGAAATGTAACTAGTATCGATCTTCATAATTGTTGTAATTCTCATGTATTTGTCAAATGAAAAGAAAAAGAAAATCGATTTTCAAAGAAAATTTATTTATAAGCAGGGGTTTCATGCTTTGTTTATTTTGTTTCTAGGTCAAAGCACCCATTGAGTGTTTCTAGGGTTTATGTCATGAGTCATTGTCCTTCTCATTATGTACTAAACCCTTCTTGGGCTCATTGTATCAAAGAAGAAAATTATTTTTTATGTAAAAGGTGTCTCTTGTCACTCCTCCACCAAGTCAGCGTCAAAAGAAGGCAAGTCGTCCTCATTGAAGGATTTGACTACCTTGAAGAGACTGTATATAGAAGTGCATTCGACCTATTATGAATCCATCCAGCCAAGGAATTCAATCTGCGATTTTCAAGTGAAGAGAGAAGTGCGAAGAAGAAAGAGACTTTTATCTAGCAAAAGGGGTCGAGATTCTATGTTTTTCTACCACACGTGTGAAGAGGACTGAGGTGAATTACAGGGCCAAAGGTACAATCCAAATTTCAGAGTTACAGAGAGGGTCGAGACCCTTGTTGACTTATCTTGAAAAACTGACTTGTGTTGACTTGTGAAGAAATTGGCTAGAGTTTGACTAATCTTCTTGGGAGGTTGACTTGATGATTTGGAGGAAGTTTTACTCTTGGTCAAAGAGTCTTGGTTTTCTCATTTGATTTGGTTCTAAAAGAAGAGAAGAAGATTTTTTGGGTTTTCCCTTAGAAGAGGGGTTTTGTCCTAGTTGAGTGCCTACACCTTGTGTTCTTTTGTTGTATTTGTGATCTTCATTGTTTGACATTTGTATTGATGATAAAATATATAATAATTGCAAAGAAGAATTAATAAGGAACATCACAAGAAAGTGTCAATAAAGAGAAATCAAATTAAATAAAACCCTAACTATGTTGCCCTAAGGATTTCTCAACATGGTTTCAGAGCTAAGTTGCACGAAAC
>APFE030133909.1:74531-85814 GCA_000404065.3 Pinus taeda
ATTTAAGAAATATGTGCAATCATAAAGCATATATGATACATTCTAATCTATTACATTATGATTAAATTGTCAATTGTCAATGCATAAACTATAAGTCTCTAAATTTACATCACATTTACTCATGAATGATCACATAATGAAAATAGCAATATCAAAATCAACCACGAGAAATTTCTAATTTCTTGTCTCGTGCTTGATTGGGAGTCTCCTCCTACATAGTCGAATGACCTTAGTGCTCTTGATTAAATACAAGTTCCATACCCTAGTATCCTATGTGCTCTTGATTATTGAGAGTCTCCCCTACAAAGAGGGCTTGGTTCTCTTGATTTAATACAAGTTCCATACCCTAGTACATGACAAAATCCAATGGAAACATTTCAATCCCACCAATCTTGAAATCCTGAAAAACAGAAAAGTCTGCTGGATTTTGAGTGAGATCTAAAATTCTACTTTCTCCATATGAAATCTAGTGAGGGTAAAACCACTCTCAAACATCCTGAGTTATTTCATGGTAATGTTAAAAATTTAAGTAAAAGAATGAAAATGAAAAATAAAGGAGAATGTCACTTTTACTTTAAGAATTTATCATTACCATGAACTGCATATCAAGACTAGGGCCATAGGCTTGAACATTAGGTTGCCCCACTCAAAAAATCCTCTCTTTTATAACTTGAGAGGCATCCAGAAGATATTTTAGTCGCTCAATAAAAAATTAGAATTGAAAAAATAAAAAACAAATACAAGAAAAAGCAGATTTAGAAGAGGAAACTCCGTCGTACGACGTGGAAACGCATTTTCGGCCATACTGGCCACGTTTCCTCCTCGAGAAATGGGCAAGTACGACTGGAAATGCGTTTCCAGGGCATACAGTACGAGTTTCCTCGTTTCCATTACATTTCCGGCTAGAAACAGACCCTTCTCCAATGTTTCTTACAACTTAGATATTTTTTTGGTAGTTTTAGCGCAAAGCCAAGAGAGAGCAGTAACAAATTTGAAAGGGATTTCTTATTCTTCATTTGGGCTTAGCCAGCTTCCCTTGAGGAAACCCAGGTGCACTCTTTCTAGCACCACACTGTACCGTCTTATTATAATAAAATGGCTCAGTAGCGCAGATTTTGGTGAAATTTCATGCACTGATTCATGTGTTTGACTTTTGTGGTTTATGTCTATGTTTGATTTATTTATCATTGTATATTTCCATTAGGAATATTACTATGCTATCATAGCCATAATTTTGGCTCAGCCTATGGGAAACCCTTCGTCCTATGACAAGACCCCCAAAAAAAAAAAAAAAACCTAAGAAATCATGGGATCCAAAGAAAGGTTAGAATCAAACAACATGGCTGGAAAAATTTTCATGTAGCAGGATCCATCGAAAATATGCAACATGGGTACTCCTTGGATAAGGAATTAAATTCTGCATCCAACGAGTTCTCATGCTTGAAATTTGAGTAAAACCGTAGGGAGATAAGTTGAATATACGAGTTGAAAAAATATATATTTTTTTAATTTTTTAATCTTTTTACTTTTTTACTCCATTAATGGTGAATCATCTCCCATGGTTGGCATCATCATATTGAATCCTATTGGTTCTTATAAAGTTGATTTTCACTGTATATTTTTGTTTTGAGGTTCATTTTAGACCTCAAAATTACTCTAATGGATAGAAAAATAAAATCCATTGACCTTTACGTGCAGCTCGATGTTACTTGAAGCCAAGGTACCATTATACAAAACATTTTGAATGAGTGGAGAGGTCAAAGAAAGATTGTACAAATGCATTGAGTGCATGATCCCTAATCCTAGTACAAGGTGAGATACATGGCAAGATCCTACATTTGAATGAGTGTCTAGGTGCCTTTGGCATGGATATGGCTATGGCTATTTGAAGTAGAACCAAAGACCTATCAAGTAATTCATTAGGGGAAATTTGAGATCTAAAATGTGCCATCTAAGAAAAATGATAAAGTAATAGTCGAAGTTGCATGTAATGGGGAAACAGGTACGAGTTTCTGTAACGGCATGGGAAACAAGAAACACCACCCCCCCCCCCCCCCCCCCCCCCCCCCCCCCAAAATTTTAGAAACGGGGAAAATGCAATATATATATATATATAATAATTAATATAAACATTAAGAAATATGCAATCATAAAGCATATATGATACATTCTATTTTATTACATTATGATTAAATTGTCAATGCATAAACTATAAGTCTCCAAATTTACATCACATTTACTCATGAATGATCACATAATGAAAATAGCAATATCCAAAATCAGCCACGAGAAATTTCTAATTTCTTGTCTCGTGCTTGATTGGGAGTCTCCTCCTACATAATCGAACAACCTTAGTGCTCTTGATTAAATACAAGTTCCATACCCTAGTATCCAACGTGCTCTTGATTATTGGGAGTCTCCCTTGCAAAGAGGGCTTGGTTCTCTTGATTAAATACAAGTTCCATACCCTAGTGCATGACAAAATCCAATGGAAACATTGCAATCCCCCCAATCCTGAAATCCTAAAAAATAGATAAGTCTGCTGAATTTTGAGTGAGATCTAAAATTCCACTTTCTCCATATGAAATCCAGTGAGGGCGAAACCACTCTCAAACATCCTGAGTCATTTCATGGTAATGTTAAAAATTTAAGTAAAAGGATGAAAATGAAAAATAAAGGAGAATGTCACTTTTACTTTAGGAATTTAACATTACCATGAACTGCATATCAACACTAGGGCCATATGCTTGAACGTTAGGCTGCCCCACTCAAAAAATCCTCTTTTTTATAACTTGAGAGGCATACAGAAGATATTTTAGTTGCCCAATAAAAAATTAGAACCGAAAAAATAAAACAAAATACAAGAAAAAGTCAATTTAGAAGAGGAAACTCCGTCGTACGACCTGGAAACACGTTTTTGGCTGTACTAGCCACATTTCCTCCTCGATAAATAAGCCAGTATGGGCAGAAACACATTTCCAAGCCATACAGTATGAGTTTCCTCATTTTCGTTTCGTTTTCGGCTAGAAATGGACCCTTCTCCAACATTTCCTGCAACTTAGTTTCAGAGCTAAGGTCAAGGTCATAGGCAACTAGAAGATCACTATTATTTGAATTCAAAAAAGATATGAAGTATTGTAGTTCAAATTTCTCTTAAATAAGTTCACCAAAATTATGATGGTTAATGCCTAGATCAAGCTTGTTCTCATTACACTTTCTACTCAAAATGAAATCTGAAATTGGCAATAGGAACTATAGGACTGAAGCCCTGAAACAAAGGTACAAGAGGGTTGTTTGGAACTTGTTGAATGCATATTGGAGGGAAGTATATCCTTGTGATAGAGAAAAGGCAAGAAGGTATAGTATGGTGCAATTTAGGCCTAAGAATAAGGTTGAGTTCCAAAGGACCAGATTTGCAAAGAAAGTCCCCTTCAAAACTAAGACTCTTGTATCTATACAAGAAGAACGAGACTTTTTGCAAATGTTTTCTGTATTAGGAGTAGTCCTTTAAGCAAGTGAACAAGTTTCCTTGGAGACTAGGACGAGCTATTTTGCGCACAGGTTATGGTGTCTCTCCATCTAAAATAAGGACCACACAATTATGTGATAATTGCAGAAGTATGTTTCACAATTGGACATGGTCGAGAAGCCTAAGAAGTGTCCTAACAGAAAGCCATAATTTTTAAAAAGGATAGCGCAATCATTTTGAAGAAGAACACAATGATCCAGGTGGATATTAGTGGCCACCATCCAATTCCACTTGGACCCCCACCATTTCAGTTTTTCAGTTTCCTTAATTGTAGCACAATTTACTATTTTTAGCAGTTTTTTCGGGTCCTAAACTTCCAGAGCCATTTTGAAATCTTCTTCTTCATTGTAGTCCTTGGAGAGATCTTTCCAATGGGTTATCATGCATGTCAAACGGTGATAATATGACCAAGTCACGACCCCGGGAAGTTGGCTGTCTAACTCACCCCAACGGGGCCCATAAACTCTTGGTGTTACATCTCCTCGGGTTAGGGTTTTGGTTGTTTAGGGTTTTCTCTTATTGTTCAATAATAAAAAGGCCTTTGAGCCTCATTGTAAGGTAGTTTAGAGGCATGTATCTGCCACATCTCTTCTCAGAGATAAGCTACCATCGCCCTAGCTGGTTTCTTTCTATTTCTGTTTGTAAGCATATTTCAATATTTTACATTAATGAAATGAAGTATTATTTCCGCTACATCTCTGTGTTTATAGTTATCTCTGTGATTCGTTGCGTTCCTGTTTAAATTCAGATTAAGAAGCCTAAGAAGTGTCCTAACAGAAAGCCATAATTTTTAGAAAGGATAGCGCAATCATTTTGAAGAACACCGGTATGTTGAATAGTTTGCAGTAGCATTTAAGGCTATCATATACCCTAACCTGGATTGTTCAAACTCAAAAGAAAAAGGTGCACGATTCTCAAGGATAGGAAGAGCAGAAATCAAGGTTGCAAGGAGAACAACAAGTGGATGGTATTAAGAACCCTAGATCTAAAGGCCTTGTAGCAAGATAAAGGTATGTAATCTTTAAGGTATGTATAATGTTTTTACGAATAAAGGTCTGCATGCATTAGGATTTTGTTGCACAAGAATCTAGGTTGTGTAAAGTTTTTGGTATCTATGAATTATAAACCCTAGATAGGACCTAGATCGAAAAACCCTAGTAAGAAAACCTAACCCTAATTTGGTTTGTTCCGTCATAGAAACCCTAGCTCTTGTTATATAGGGTTTGCAAGGAAAATCTAGGGCATATGGCGAGTCTTTGTGATGATGGTCCCTAGTGTGTGACATCAAGACCCTAGGGTTGATGCTTCTAAATGAAATATCAAGGAAGTTATGGTTTGTGTTTAGGATCTTAGGAGTGTATCCTCTAAGATACCATGAAAACCCTAACTAGTCTAACAAAATTGACATCTTGCTCTTATATTTGTATATTTTTTTATGATACTTGTAAGTGAATGTTACAGGCACATGATGAAGGAAGCAAATGAGAAAAGATATATTGATTTTATGTCATGAAGACCGTGATGAATAGAAATAATGTATTTGATCCTGGGCAATCTAATAAAAGTAGACTCATATGCAGATGAAACATGAGGATGTTAATGCTTTGTTAAAGACTATCATGGTAAGAGGGAGCCTTTATTGACAAAAGTATAAGTATTATGTTTCCTTCTTTTTTCATTACATTGTTGTCAAATTTCCTCTTCATATCTAACATTATTTTTGTCCTTTGATTATAATCCTTTCCCTTGTGTTTCCCTTGGAAAGAAGGTTCACAGGTATATTCCAAAGAATGTTTGAAAGTAAGGATTATGGCTAGATTTAGGGGAAGTCTTTTCAAGGTTTGCAAAAAGAAGCAACTCAAGGTATGTTTCAAGATTTGCAGCAAAAAGGTATGATCTTTTTGTCTCTAAAATTGCTCTCTCATCTCTAGGGTTTTGCTACAAAATCATGAAGAATCATGTATTGTGATAGTGTTTGATCTTTAGATTAAATCAACCCTTGTAATAACTATCTTTTGATATTTGTTCACTCTAGTAAAACCCTAGCCTTTTGATTTTAGGGTATGTTGTTGATATATAGGGCATACGATAAAACCCTAGCCTTTTAGGGTTTGATGATAGTACATAAAGTTTATGAAAAAACCCTTATAGAAGCTGATAAAAAGGTCCCAGGCATGAACAATGAAACCCTAGGTGTCAAATGCTTCTAACATGGTTAAAACTCTAACATGGTTTATTTGTTGAAGGTTTAATATGAAAGTTTTGATGATAATATCTAAGGTTTGTGACAAAACCCTAACAAAGGTTGTTGTAAGGAACTAGGGCATGAAAGTGTAACCCTAGTTTATTGTTTCTGCTATAGTTGAAACCCTAACTAGGTTTAGGTTTTGAATATCTAAAGTTTAAATTCAAAATTTTGATAACCTTAGATGCTAACCCTAATTTCGTGCTCTTGTACATATATATTTGTGTTTGGTTGTACTTTTAAATTGAGAATTGAGAATTGAGAAAAGTACTCATCTAACTTGTATTCATCTAATTTTTTTAAGGTCACGGTTAAGTTGGACAACAGATTAGTGTATGATACCTTGTTTGTAAGACAATTTTTTTTAATGATACCTTGTAATTAGTGTATGATACTTTGTTTGTAAGACAATTTTTTTATGATATTTTGCTTGTGAGACCATTTTGTTTAGATCATGAGCAGATTATACATCAAATTAGTGTATAATACCTTGTTTGTAGGATAGAAGATCTCCATTTAGCAATCAAATTAATGAAGTTTATTAAGCTATACATATTCTACGCTTGTGGATTTGAACTTAGTGTTAGCCATTTTGCCCCTTCAATACATCAGGTGTAAGCATTATGCTTCAGATCTGTGAGCATAATGCTCGTGATACTCTGCTTTAATGTTGGATATATTTAGTAAAATAATGTTGTTCCCAAAGAGCAGTAGTTCATTCCATAAAAAAAAAAAGCGGTAGCCAACCTGCATGCTTACAAATTTTGCAGGCAATGAAAAATGTAGCTGAACCAGCAGTAACACAATGGAATACAGGAGTTAAATTCCCAAATAGAGTAAAACATCTGCTCTTAAAGATACATATTTATATCCCCATTTACTCTATGATGATTTTTTTAGTTAAACGAACTAAAATGATAAAATTGGCTGTAAATATCTATGAACTACAACCACATTGCTTGAAATCTGGCCTAAGTATTGATATCATATAGACTATCTACCCTATCAGAATAAGGTCTTTTATTCACCTCATGCACTCATGCACACAAGCTGCAACGAACTCTTTGTCCAGTGTTAAATAAGGGTAACTCACTAGAAATCATCATCTGAGCTCCCAACTATCTATCTAGTCTTGAATAAGGATAGCTCACATAGCTCACAGGGAATTATTCTCTAAGCTTCCACTTTATAATTAGTTATTCTTAAGTTGTAATTAGAGTTCATCTTCATAATGTAAATCTATTATTGATGTATTTATTATGTTTTTTTCAAAGCATGTTCTTCATACAAGAAAAGTCAAAAACGGTTAAAAAGAATTTATTATGAGTCAAAAAAGAATAAAAAAGAATTTCGTATGAGTCAAAACAAATTTTATTTGAGTGATGTCTCATTTGGACATTTGTAAGAAAAGAGAATTTGAATTTTAAAATTGTGTCATTAGTCCACAAGATGACCAAGTCGGCCTGGCCCTCGAGAGTGACAGTCATTTGATCCTCTTGGATGGCTATATATATAAGATAATTCAACCCACTTAGAGGACATTCATTCATCTAACAAGAAGTACTTTTCTAAATTAGGTGAAGGAGACAAAAAGACAATTCAAAGGAGAGAGAAAGTAAGTCAAAAACATAGAAAGAATGTCCCTTTTGACCGAATTTGAGACCTAGTACAACTTGCATGTGTGAAGAGCATGAGATTTTTCAAGTGACTGTACTCTGAATTTTGCCCCCCGTGTTGCAGGACCAAAATGTTTATGTGTTTGACCAGTTTGGAGCGGAATTGACCAGCATTGACTTTGACTCTTGGAGGTGAGTTGGAGGAGGGTTGGATTTGGCATCTTGAGGGTAGTTTCGTCTTGGTCTTGGTTTTGGATATCTTTCATTTTGATCTGATGCTATAAGAGAAGGATTGTTGGGTTTCCCCTTGTGGGTTTTGCCCTAGCCTCTGGCCTAAATTATAGTGTTCCTTATTTCTTTATGATCTTTATGTTTTGAACATTGGTATAATTATTTGATGAAGAAGACATAAGAAGTAATCAAAAAAATGTCTAATATTCACAAGTAATTATCAGGAAGAGGAGTTAGGCATTTAACTACACCTCACTTGGTTTCTCAACATGGTATCAAAGCTATGGTGAAGATAGGAGAACCATTGAAGAATTCATAAGTAGGCCTAAAGAAAATGCATATGGAACTAAAGTCTTGTATACCTAAGAGGCCAAGATCATAAACGTTGTTGAGATCAAGGAATACTCTTATTATCAAGGAATAATCTATGTGTTGAGAAATGTAGCTAGTATCGATGTTCATAATTGTCGTAATTCTCATGTATTTGTCAAATGAAAAGAAAAAGAAAATCGATTTCAAAGAAAATTTATTTATAAGCAGGGGTTTCATGCTTTGTTTATTTTGTTTCTAGGTCAAAGCACCCATTGAGTGTTTCTAGGGTTTGTGTCATGAGTCATTGTCCTTGTCATTATGTACTAAACCCTTCTTGGGCTCATTGTATCAAAGAAGAAAATTATTTTTTTATGTAAAAGGTGTCCCTTGTCACTCCTCCACCAAGTCAGCCTCAAAAGAAGGCAAGTCGTCCTCATTGAAGGATTCGACTACCTTGAAGAGACTATATATAGAAGTGCATTCAGCCTATTGTGAATCCATCCAGCCAAGGAATTCAATCTGCGATTTTCAAGTGAAAAGAGAAGTGTGAAGAAGCCTAAAAGAGAAGTCTTTATCATTACAAAGAAAAAATAAATGTAGCGAAGAAGAAAGGGACTTTTATCTAGCAAAAGGGGTCGAGATTCTATGTTTTTCTATCACACGTGTGAAGAGGACTGAGGTGAATTGCAGGGCTAAAGGTACAATCCAAATTTCAGAGTTGCAAAGAGGGTCGAGACCCTTGTTGACTTATCTTGAAAAACTGACTTGTGATGACTTGTGAAGAAATTGGCTAGATTTTGACTAATCTTCTTGGGAGGTTGACTTGATGATTTGGAGGAAGTTTTACTCTTGGTCAAAGGGTCTTGGTTTTCTTATTTGATTTGGTTCTAAAAGAAGAGAAGAAGATTTTTTGGGTTTTCCCTTAGAAGAGGGGTTTTGTCCTAGTTGAGTGCCTACATCTTGTGTTCTTTTGTTGTGTTTGTGATCTTCATTGTTTGACATTTGTATTGATGATAAAATATATAATAATTGCAAAGAAGAATTAATAAGGAACATCACAAGAAAGTGTCAATAAAGAGAAATCAAATTAAATAAAACCCTAACTATGTTGCCCTAAGGATTTCTCAACATGGTTTCAGAGCTAAGTTGCACGAAACAGGGAAACAAGTACGAGTTTTCCAAACGGACACGGGTACGAAACATGACCCCCCCAAATTTTGGAAACAGGGAAACACAATATAATAGATATATAATCATATATTATATATAAATATATATATCATATTACATATTATATTAGGACATTTAAGAAATATGTGCATATATGATACATTCTAATTTATTACATTATGATTAAATTGTCAATGCATAAACTATAAGTCTTTAAATTTACATCACATTTACTCATGAATGATCACATAATGAAAATAGCAATATCCAAAATTAGCCACAAGAAATTTCTAATTTCTTGTCTCGTGCTTGATTAGGAGTCTCCTCCTACATAGTCGAACGACCTTAGTGCTCTTAATTAAATACAAGTTCCATACCCTAGTATCCTATGTGCTCTTGATTATTGAGAGTCTTCGCTACAAAGAGGGCTTGGTTCTCTTGATTAAATACAAGTTCCATACCCTAGTACATGACAAAATCCAATGGAAACATTGCAATCCCACCAATCTTGAAATCTTGAAAAACAGAAAAGTCTACTGGATTTTGTGTGAGATCTAAAATTCTACTTTCTCCATATGAAATCCAGTGAGGGTGAAACCACTCTCAAACATCCTAAGTCATTTCATGGTAATGTTAAAAATTTAAGTAAAAGAACGAAAATGAAAAATAAAGGAGAATGTCACATTTACTTTAAGAATTTATCATTACCATGAACTGCATATCAACGCTAGGGCCATAGGCTTAAACATTAGGCTGCCCCACTCAAAAAATCCTCTTTTTTATAACTTGAGAGGCATCTAGAAGATATTTTAGTCGCCCAATAAAAAATTAGAAGTGAAAAAATAAAATAAAATACAAGAAAAAGCTGATTTAGAAGAGGAAACTCCGTCATACGAACTTGAAACACGTTTTCAGCCATACTGGCCATGTTTCCTCCTCGAGAAATGGACAAGTACGGCTGGAAATGCGTTTCCAGGGCATACAGTACGAGTTTCCTCGTTTCCGGCTAGAAACAGACCCTTCTCCAATGTTTCCTACAACTTAGATATTTTTTTGGTAGTTTCAGCGCAAAGCCAAGAGAGAGCAGTAACAAATTTGAGAGGGATTTCTTATTCTTCATTTGGGCTTAGCTAGCTTGCCTTGAGCAAACCCAGGTGCACTCTTTCTAGCACCACACTGTACCGTCTTATTATAATAAAATGGCTCAATAGCACAGATTTTGGTGAAATTTCATGCATTAATTCATGTGTTTGATTTTCGTGGTTTATCTCTATGTTTGATTTGTTTATCATTGTATATTTACATTAGGAATATTAATGTGGTATCATAGCCATAATTTTGGCTCAGCCTATGGGAAACCCTTCATCCTATGACAAGACCCAAAAAAAAAAAAAAAAAAACCTAAGAAATCATGGGACCCAAAGAAAGGTTAGAATCAAACAACATGGCAGTAAAAATTTTCATGTAGCAGGATCCATCGAAAGTATGTAACATGGGTACTCCTTGGATGAGGAATTATATTCCGCATCCAACGAGTTCTCATGCTTGAAATTTGAGTAAAACCGTAGGGAGATAAGTTGAATATGCGAGTTGGAAAAATAATTTTTTTAATTTTTTTAATTTTTTAATCTTTTTACTTTTTTACTCCAGAAATGGTGAATCACCCCCCATGGTTGGCATCATCATATTGAATCCTATTGGTTCTTATAAAGTTGATTTTCACTGTATATTTTTGTCTTGAGGTTCATTTTAGACCTCAAAATTACTCTAATGGATAGAAAAATAAAATCCATTGACCTTTACATGCAGCTCGCTATTACTTGAAGCCAATGTACCATTATACAAAACATTTTGAATGAGATGGGGAGGTCAAAGAAAGATTGTACAAATGCATTGAGTGCATGATCCCTAATCCCAGTACAAGGTGAGATACATGGCAAGATCCTACATTTGAATGAGAGTCTAGGTGCCTTTGGCATGGATGGCTATTTGAAGTAGAACCAAAGACCTATCAAGTAATTCATTAGGGGAAATTTGAGATCTAAAATGTGCCATCTAAGAAAAATGATAAAGTAATAATCTAAGTTGCATGAAATGGGGAAACAGGTACGAGTTTCCGTAACGGGCACGAGTAAGAAACGTGACCCCCCCCCCAAATTTTAGAAACGGAGAAATGTAAT
>APFE030133909.1:86177-138321 GCA_000404065.3 Pinus taeda
ATTTAAGAAATATGTGCATATATGATACATTCTAATTTATTACATTATGATTAAATTGTCAATGCATAAACTATAAGTCTCTAAATTTACATCACATTTACTCATGAATGATCACATAATGAAAATAGAAATATCCAAAATCAGCCACGAGAAATTTCTAATTTCTTGTCTCGTGCTTGATTGGGGGTCTCCTCCTACATAATCGAACAACCTTAGTGCTCTTGATTAAATACAAGTTCCATACCCTAGTATCCTACGTGCTCTTGATTATTGGGAGTCTCCCCTGCAAAGAGGGCTTGGTTCTCTTGATTAAATACAAGTTCCATAACCTAGTGCATGACAAAATCCAATGGAAACATTGCAATCCCCCCAATCCTGAAATCCTAAAAAACAGATAAGTCTGCTAGATTTTGAGTGAGATCTAAAATTCTACTTTCTCCATATGAAGTCCAGTGAGGGGGAAACCACTCTCAAACATCCTGAGTCATTTCATGGTAATGTTAAAAATTTAAGTAAAGGATGAAAATGAAAAATAAAGGAGAATGTCACTTTTACTTTAAGAATTTAACATTACCATGAACTGCATATCAACACTAGGGCCATAGGTTTGAACATTAGGCTGCCCCACTCAAAAAATCCTCTTTTTTATAACTTGAGAGGCATACAGAAGATATTTTAGTCGCCCAATAAAAAATTAGAACCGAAAAATAAAACAAAATACAAGAAAAAGTCAATTTAGAAGAGGAAACTCCGTCGTACGACCTGGAAACACATTTCCGGCTGTACTAGCCACGTTTCCTCCTCAAGAAACGAGTCAGTATGGCTAGAAATGCGTTTCCTGGCCATACGGTACAAGTTTCCTCGTTTCCGTTTCGTTTTCCGCCGGAAATGGACCCTTCTCCAATGTTTCCTGCTACTTAGTTTAAGAGCTAAGGTCAAGGTCATAGGCAACTAGAAGATCACTATTATTTGAAGTCAAAAAAGATAAGAAGTATTGTAGTTCAAATTGCTCTTAAATAAGTTCACCAAAATTATGATGGTTAAGGCCTAGATCAAACTTGTTCTCATTACACTTTCTACTCAAAATCAAATCTGAAATTGGCAACAGGAACTATAGGACTGAAGCCCTTAAACAAAGGTACAAGAGGGTCGTTCGGAACCTGTTGAATGCATATTGGAGGGAAGTATATCCTTGTGATAGAGAAAAGGCATGAAGGTAGAGTATGGTGCAATTTAGGCCTAAGAATAAGGTTGAGTTCCAAAGGACCAGATTTGCAAAGAAAGTCCCCTTCAAAATTAAGACTCTTGTATCTATACAAGAAGAATGAGACTTGTTGCATATGTTTTCTGTATTAGGAGTAGTCCTTTAAGCAAGTGAAAGAGTTTGCTTGGAGACTAGGATGAGCTATTTTGCGCACAGGTTATGGTGTTTCTCCATCTAAAATAAGGACCACATGATTATGTGATAATTGCAGAAGTATGTTTCACAATTGGAGATGGTCGAGAAGCCTAAGAAGTGTCCTAACAGAAAGCCATAATTTTTAGAAAGGATAGCGCAATCATTTTGAAGAAGAACACAATGATCCAAGTGGATATTAGTGGCCACCCACCAATTCCACTTAAAACCCCACCATTTCTTCTTTCAGTTTTTCGGTTTCCTTAATTATAGCACAATTTACTATTTTTAGCAGTTTTTCGGGTCCTAAACCCATTTTGAAATCTTCTTCTTCATTGTAGTCCTCAGAGAGATCTTTCCAATGGGTTATCATGCGCGTCAGACAGAGATAATATGACCAAGTCACGACCCCGGGAAGTTGGTTGTCTAACTCACCCCAACGGGACCCATAAACTCTTGGTGTTACATCTCCTTGGGTTAGGGTTTTGGTTGTTTAGGGTTTGCTCTTATTGTTCAATAATAAAAAGGCATTTGAGCCTCATTGTAAGGTAGTTCAGAGGCATGTATCCGCCACATCTCTTCTCAGAGATAAGCTACCATCGCCCTAGCTGGTCTCTTTCTATTTCTATTTGTAAGCATATTTCAGTATTTTACATTAATGAAATGAAGTATTATTTTCACTGCATCTCTGTGTTTATAGTTATCTCTGTGATTCGTTGCATTCCTGTTTAAATCCGGATCAAGAAGCCTAAGAAGTGTCCTAACAGAAAGCCATAATTTTTAGAAAGGACAGTGCACTCATTTTTAAGAACACCAGTATGTTGAATAGTTTGCAGTAGCATTTAAGGTTGTCATATGCCCTAACCTAGATTGTTCAAACTCAAAGAAAAAGGTGCGCAATTCTCAAGGATATGAAGAGCATAAATCAAGGTTGCAAGGAGAACAAGTGGATGGTATTAACAACCCTAGATCTAAAGGCCTTGTAGCAAGATAAAGGTATGTAATCTTTAAGGTACGTATAATGTTTTTACGAATAAAGGTCTGCATGCATTAGGATTTTGTTGCATAAGAATCTAGGTTGTGTAAAGTTTTTGGTATCTATGAATTATAAACCCTAGATAGGACCTAGATCGAAAAACCCTAGTAAGAAAACCTAACCCTAATTTGGTTTGTTCCCTCGTAGAAACCCTAGCTCTTGTTATATAGGGTTTGCAAGGAAAATCTAGGGCATATGGCGAATCTTTGTGATGATGGTCCCTAGTGTGTGACATCAAGACCCTAGGGTTGATGCTTCTAAATGAAATATCAAGGAAGTTATGGTTTGTGTTTAGGATCTTAGGAGTGTATCCTCTAAGATACCATGAAAACCCTAACTAGTCTAACAAAATTGACATCTTGCTCTTATATTTGTATATTTTTTTATGATACTTGTAAGTGAATGTTACAGGCACATGATGAAGGAAGCAAATGAGAAAAGATATATTGATTTTATGTCATGAAGACCATGATGAATAGAAATAATGTATTTGATCCTGGGCAATCTAATAAAAGTAGACTCATATGCAGATGAATCATGAGGATGTTAATGCTTTGTTAAAGACTATCATGGTAAGAGGGAGCATTTATTGACAAAAATATAAGTATTATGTTTCCTTCTTTTTTCATTACATTGTTGTCAAATTTCCTCTTCATATCTAACATTATTTTTGTCCTTTGATTATAATCCTTTCCTTTGTGTTTCCCTTGGAAAGAAGGTTCGCAAGTATATTCCAAAGAATGTTTGAAAGTAAGGATTATGGCTATATTTAGGGGAAGTATTTTCAAGGTTTGAAAAAAGAAGCAACTCAAGGTATGTTTTAAGATTTGCAGCAAAAAGGTATGATCTTTTTGTCTCTAAAATTCATCTCTCATCTCTAGGGTTTTGCTACAAAATCATGAAGAATCATGTATTGTGATAGTGTTTGATCTTTAGATTAAATCAACCCTTGTAATAACTATCTTTTGATATTTGTTCACTCTAGTAAAACCCTAGCCTTTTGATTTTAGGGTATGTTGATGATATATAGGGCATACGATAAAACCCTAGCCTTTTAGGGTTTGATGATAGTACATAAAGTTTATGAAAAAACCCTTATAGAAGTTGATAAAAAGGTCCCAGTCATGAACAATGAAACCCTAGGCGTAAAATGCTTCTAACATGGTTAAAACTCTAACATGGTTTATTTGTTGAAGGTTTAATATGAAAGTTTTGATGATAATATCTAAGGTTTGTGACAAAACCCTAACAAAGGTTGTTGTAAGGAACTAGGGCATGAAAGTGTAACCCTAGTTTATTGTTTCCGCTATAGTTGAAACCCTAACTAAGTTTAGGTTTTGAATATCTAAAGTTTGAATTCAAAATTTTGATAACCTTAGATGCTAACCCTAATTTCGTGCTCTTGTACATATATATTTGTGTTTGGTTGTACTTTTAAATGAGATTTGCAGGTACATAATTTTCAAGAGGTTGCCTACCTCATATTTGATGATGACTTCATGATGATGATGACATTGAAGTTTACATTGGTGATTGAAAGATGACCTTGTTGCCAAATGAAGATAAAAGGAATGATATTTTGGAAGGTTGAAGTTCTTGTATGATATGATGATGCAAAAGAAAGAGCTTGTGTAGCTGGAAGAATAAAGTTGTTGATGATGGACATATCCCTAGTTGAGAGGGAGTGGATGAAGGAAAGTGTATATCCTCCATAGTTGAAAAGAAGGATATGATGTATAGTAAAGACTATGAAGAAAGAATAAGATTGAAGAATAACTAAGCCATTACTGGTGGTTGATATTGATATATTGTGAATAAGATTCAATTATTTTGAGAAGTGTTGAAGTTGAGTTTCATGTTGCTAAATAATTTGAAGGAAGCTTCCATCAAGATTTGTTTGGATATTATGATGAACTAAGCAACATCAAAATGGTTGATGACCCCAGATATTGTGCTAGCATATCGATAATAAGAACCAATATATTGGAAGTGATTAGGGTCGTGAAGCTATAATATGTTCAAGTAGCTAATGTGTTGATCTCTTCCTAAGAAGTTTGTATATTTTAGAAGCATGATTAGATTGGTGGATATCTTTGATTTGGTTGAGAGGGAGAGATGAGTACCATAAGTTTTGCATATTATGGTACTTGGGAGGACATCTTGGCTTGTTTGGTGTTGAGATCTCAGTTATAGTTTGGCCTTGGTGATGTCTAGATCCTAGTGTGGGAGGGTATCTTGGTCATATGGAGCTTCATTTTAATGTTTGAGCTTGAAGATATCTAGATCCCTTTGAGGGTTGACATATTGGCATGGAGGCCTAGATGGTATCTGTATCCAGTTGGATTGATACTAGGGTTGTATCCTGATGGTACCTATAGTGGCAAGTTTCGTTGATGACACCTTAGTCCCTATTTGGAGGATACCTTGGTAGTTTTGGTATCCCTAGCATTGTGTATGATTTAAGCAAAGTCTTTCAGTAGAAATCACATAAGAGAAATTTTTGGCCGATGCATTTTGAACCAACAAGTGTGGTTCATCATCAGGACCATATGAACCACACTTGTTGGTTCGAAACGCGTCAGCCAAAAATTTCTCTTATGTGATTTCTACCGAAAGAATTTGCTTAATTAATTATGGATCAAAGAAGCTTGAATACATAAATTGTGTATGATGTTGTACTCTTCTTGGAAAATTTCAAATTGAGGTCAACCTTGTTCCAGTTGAAAAATTATGAATACCTCCCTAGTTAAGAGGGAGTGTTGAGAAATGTAACTAGTATCTGTCTTCATAATTGTTGTAATTCTCATGTATTTGTCAAAAGAAAAGAAAAGAAAAATTATTGTCAAAGAGAAATTATTTATAAGCATGGGTTTCATGATTTATTTATTTTGTTTCTAGGTCAAAGCACCCATTGAGTGTTTCTAGGGTTTATATCATGAGTAATTGTCCCTGTCATTATGTAGTAGACCCTTCTTGGGCTCATTGTATCAAATAAGAAAATTATTTTTTATGTAAAATGTGTCTCTTGTTACTTCTCCACCAAGTCGACCTCAAAAGAAGACAAGTCGGACTCATTGAAGGATTCGACCACCTTAAAGAGACAACACAGAGAAGTGCATTCAACCTATTGTGAATCCATCCAGCCAAGCAGTTCGATCTGCAATTTTCAAGTGAAGGGAGAAGTGTAAAGAAGCCTAAAGAGAGAATTCTTTATCATTATAAAGGAAGAATAAACATAACGAAGAAGAAAGAGACTTTTATCTAGCAAAAGGGGCCAAGATTCTCTATTTTTCTGTCACACGTGTGAAGAGGACGGAGGTGAATTACAAGGCCAAAGTTACATGCCAAATTTTAGAGTCGTAAAGAGGGTCGAGACCCTTGTTGACTTATCTTGAAGAGCTAACTTATGTTGACTTGTGAAGAAATTGGCTAGTTTTTGACTAATGTTCTTGGGAGGCTGACTTGATGGATTAGAGGAGGTCTTATTTTTGGTTGAAGTCTTGGTTGTCTCTTTTGATTTGGTTCTAAAAGAAGAGAAGAGATTTTTGGGTTTTCTCTTAGAAGAAGGGTTTCCCCTAGTTGAGTGCCTACATCTTGTGTTCTTTTGTTGTGTTTGTGATCTTCATTGTTTGAAATTTGTCTTGATGATAAAAGTTACAATAATTTCAAAGAAGAATTAATAAGGAAAATCACAAGAAAGTGTTAAGAAAGAGAAATCAAATTAAATAAAACCCTAACTATGTTGCCCTAAGGAATTCTCCACACTATGAAGACTGAGAAAAATCAAACATCCCTATGGAATCAAGGTAACAAGTCTAAAGTGTAAATTTCTCCATGACAGATCTGAGGTAGGCTTTCGAACTTCTTGACAAATTAACTATTGTAGAATCAAGTCTTATCCCTTCTGGAATCATGTGGAGAATCATCCATTCGCTTGTGGAAAAGTCTATATAGTACACTTGCATATCTCAATTGGAGCCCATCAGCACACATACATCTTACCTATAATAGAAGACAGATCTTCTTTCTCTTGGAGGCTGAACATAGAAAACAATGCTACTTTCTCAAGGAAATTTTGGAGGCTAATCCGAAATAAAAGAAGTTTGAAGAAAGATACGAAGTCTGAAAGTGGAGAAACATGGTGAAATATGAAGCAATGTCTCTGTGAAATCTTTGAGGCATATAACAAGTATGTTTATAAGGCATATAAAGCAATTTGAGGAACATATCAAGGAAAGTAAAAGGATTTATCTGTGACATATCTCTTGGAAAGGCCAAACTCCTCTGTTGTATACCTTTGTGCAAAAAGAATCGATTTTTTGTGGAACCAAAAGGCTGAAAATTATGTGATTATATTTGTGCTACAGGATCAAAATCCTATGATATATAGTCTATGGAAGGGACAGAAAACTATGTGAATCATCTATGTAAATAAAGGTCAAAACTCTATGTGTAAACTTTGTGGTAAAGGACCAAATCACTGTGAAAATATTGAGGTCTATCTATGATATAGTAAGAATCCTATCTTCTAAGATATTTCTCTTTGGAAGAGGTAGTCGAATTATTAGTATCTAAGAATAATTCCAAGCTTGAATATCTAGTGTTATATCTCCTCGTAAGAAGGACTGTGATAAGGAATTTGAGGAGGGATGGCTCTACAGTGTGCAACTCCATGGCTCTAGTCACTGCAGGAGATAGGTTTTGGTTAGGGATCACTTTCCATAGCTTGTAGTTGAGTAGGGGTATCTGAGGATTTTTTCATTAGTCCTGTGAGGTGGTATTGGGTTCTTCGCTTACCTTTGGGACTATCTTTCTATTTCGTGGACTGGTGACAACAATTTATCCTTCTAAGATCTAGAGGTTTGTCGGTCTCCTATAGTGGTTTTATAGGGGTTGACCTTGTTTCCAATTATTGTTATCTGCCATCATGGAGGAAGATGTTGTTGATTATTCTTCAGACCCATTTTGGGATATTTCCATTTGGAAGGATTCACCACCTAAGCAACAAGTGGTTGTTCCAACCCCGATGGCTAGCCCCTCACACTTAGGGTTTTATACATTGTTTTCAAATCTTCTTAGGGTTTCAAATGATTTCCCTAATCATGTCTGATTACTAGCAGTGTTGGAACAAGGGTTTCTGAAAGTTTCTAATAAGGTGTAGCAGGAAGACCAAGCATGTCCATTTCCCTATAATGGAGTCGTTAATTCACCCAATATCTCCCTCGAAGCATTAAGTTCGAGGACTTGCTACTAATTCAAATAAATATACACATTTAACTATCTAATAAATAATTATCAAATCTTTGCTGCACATATATCTAAATTCAAATAAAAATGAATTCAAAATAAGCAAAATGAATGCATCATGGAAATAGTTCTCATATTGCAATCATGATCCAAACAAAGATAAACTTGTCACCAATCTCGTAAATATTTATTAGTAATAACATCTCTATCTATTTGAGTTCTTTGCTCAACTTTAATATGAATCAAATCCATCATGAAAAGATAGCTTTTCAATGTTTAAATAAACATAAAATTAAATTGAATCCACAAAAATGCAAAACCCAATAATCAAATACTTATTTGGATCAAGAATCAAATTAAAATTGAATTAAATTGAAGGCAATCAATCATCCTTTAACTTTGACAATAGTGCGCAAAAGTTACAAATCTGATCAAAGCGTTTGAGTACATGATTTCTCAAAAGAAATCATGATAACATGAAATTTTTGGAGCTGAAACACATCTCTCCAAATCTGGCCTGAGTTAACTAATTTTCTACAAAATTTAGTCCTCTACAATAGTGCGAAAAACTCTCTTTTTGCAAAGAATTAGAACCTGTATAATTTCTAGATCTAAAACACTTCTTCATATGTACTCATGCTTCTTTTATAGCCTTTTGAGTTTGTCTGGCTTCCTTGATTTTATACTCTAAATCCTTCCTTGTCCACACAATCCAAAATAATAAGATATATGAAAATTTTTCTAACCAAAAAAAATTCAAATATTAAAAACTAAATCTAAATAATACATAATTAAATTAAATTAACAAAATAATAAAAAATATTATTAATTCAATTAGATAATAAAATTATATGTAAAACTAACCTTTAAAAATAATAAAACTACACTAAATAAAAAAATTAAACCAAAATAACGTTAAAATTAAAGAAAATATTGAAAACTAATACAATTAAATTTATACTGAACTAAAATGAAACTAGAATAAAAGATGGTAAATTAAATTAAAATGGAGAGCAAATAAAACTACAACTAATCTTACACTATTATTAAAATAAATAAAACTAAAATCTAATTTACCTGAAAATAAAGAACGTAAAGATAAAACAATCATAATTAAAACTAAATAAGGTAAGAGTAAAATTGTTTTCATTGCATTCATTTATATCGTAAGCACTCCTCGGAAGATATGAGCCATTTTACTTTCCACATGGATTCACTACGTAGTCATGGATAATACTTTAGTGTTTTTTTGCAACACTGTGGCTTTTTCTTTCGTGAAATTATTATCTCTGGTGATATATAAAGATTTCAAGGTAATTTCATGCGGCATTTTCCTTGTGATATAGAAAGAATTCAAGGTAATTTCATGCAAGACACTGTGGTATGCAATAAATATATACGATTTTTATTAAGAAATTTTGTTATTAGTTTTTGTCATTTAGCAATGGTATGGGATTATAGTAATTGGTTGTCGATGTTAAATCATTAATTTACTTATTTGTTATTAGTCAAGATCACTTATAAACCAAAGTTTTTAGGTGCATATCATTTCACCATTTTATTTGGCTTCTTCCTGAGGCGGAGAGGCCAAAAGCATATATTATGTGTACTTATTTCGAAAATGTGTTTTGTAGAAATTCCCACTGTAGATTAACAGATTATGCAATATACTAAAACATAATACAAGATCTACTTCTACAACACTTTGCGGAATCTTAATCGAATTGAGCAAGATCAAGAGAACACATATATCTGAGAATGAGAAATCAATCACACATAACACAGAATAAATAATTTGGGGAAAGCCTTAGCCTAAAACCCCAACTCTATATTATCATACAAGTGGAAATCTTATTCAAGTTACAAAAAGAATTAGCTCTCAAGCTATCCTGCTCTCTCTGCAATCAAACAATACAACTCACAAACTGAATAAACATAGTATATGTCCTCCTCAAGCCCTCCAAGCCTCCTAATTTTTTGCGCAGTTTTTCTTGGGGTCCAATGATGTCACATGTGTGAATTGGTCTCATCACACTCATTAAACCTGAAGAAGTAATTGCGCAATCCTCAAGGAAAGAATTCCTTCTGCATGCAAGGAATATTCACAATGGAATATTCTAGCAACTGATAGTACACTGCCCCTCCATATGATCTCAACTGGGTCTTTGTCTGAACTGACATGCATGAGTTATTTATGAGAGAATACTCAGTTATCTGAAGTGCAGTAGTTACATGCATGCAAGCATTAATTAACTGAACTTACATTAATTCAACAAACTGTTTGAATTAATCTAACTGGACTTGGCTCAGTTAACTGAACCAACTTATTGCAACTCATCATTATCCTTTAACTGATAGATTCGTCAATTAATGGAGAACCTGTTGCATGTCCCCACATAGACTTCAAGTTTGATTTTCCTTAACTAATTAACTCAAGATGAATTAATTAATTATTTTACAAACTGCCGTTAAGATCAAATTCGAATTTTACTTCACTATTTTAGTTTAGGGACTGACTAAAATAGGAAGGTATCTCGAAATGCTATTTATAGAATGTTATTTTTAGCACTTCCATTTTTCCATCCATTGTTGCTAAGTCAACACTGGCTGAACTACTATTTATAGTAGTGCTATTTTTAGCATTTCTTGTTGCTATTTTCAACACTCCCTCTCAACAAGAAAGGGATTATCAGTAACCCCAATCCCGTCTTTGTGGAACTCGAACTTGCATCTTGACAATGCCTTAGTCAAGATATCTGCATCCTATTCCTCGGTCGAAACATAGAAGAACAACATGATCCTCTTGACCACACAGTTTCGAAGACGATGATACCGGATATCTATGTGCTTGGACCTGTCATGAAAAACTGGATTCCCCAAGAGTTTGATGCAACTCTGGTTATCGCAGTAAATCATTGTAGGATCCATCATCTGACCAAACAATCCCACTAGAATCTTCTACATCCAAATGGCTTCACATACAGCCTGACTAGCAGCCATGTATTCAGCCTTTGCTGAGCTAAGTGCAACTAATCTCTGTTTCCTGTTGTACCAGGAAACTGTAGCTGAACCAAGGTTGAAGATTCCTCCAGAAGTGCTTTTCTGGTCTGATGGACTCCCTGCCCAATCCGCATCTGTGAAGCCTTGGAGCTTCACTCCCTTTGTCCGTCTGTACCACAATCTGAACTGAGATGTGCCTCTGAGGTATCTCAGCACATGCTTCGTTACCTTCCAAAACAACTTAGTAGGCTAAACCATAGCTTGACTCAGCTGGTTCACTGCAAAGCATAAGTCAGGTCGTGTGTTCACCAGATACATAAGTGAATCCAGCAGTTTCCGATAAACGATAGCAGCTACTACCTCACCTGAAGTAGCATCCTCCTTCCTCCAGTTCCCAGCGGAGGAGTCTACATGGGCTTGCACTTCTCCATGTGAAAGTGCCTGAGTATATCATTGGCATACTTGCCTTGAGACACAAATACTTCCCCATCTTTCTACCACACCTCCATGCCTAGAAAGTAGTGCATAAGGCCCATGTCTTTTATCTCGAATTCTCTTGCAAGGTCCTTCTTGCAAGACTATATCAGCTGATCATCACCCGTCAAAATCAGATCATCGACATAAAGAACAATGATCAATGGTTTACCTTCTACCATGATGTGGTAAAGGTTCACATCTGCTTCACTCTTGGTGAAGCCCAAACTGGTGAAATAGTTGTCGACCCTGGTGTACCAAGCACAGGGTGTTTGCTTCAACCCATACAGAGCCCTCTTGAGTCTGCACACATGCGACTCGCGATTGAAGGTTTCGAAACCTTCTGGTTGCTCAATGTACACCTCCTCCTCAATCTTCCCATTGAGGAATGTTGTCTTTACATCCATTTGGTGGATCTTCCACCCCATCTGAGCTAATAGTGCCAACATCGATCTAATATATGAGTACCTTGATACAGGAGAAAAAGTCTCATCATAGTCGATCCCCTCAACTTGTGAGAAACCCCGGGCAACAAACCTTGCCTTATGTTTCTCAACACTGCCATCAGCTGCTTGCTTTACCTTGTAAAGCCATCTGGAATTCACCACTGACTTGCCTCGAGGCCTTGTGACAACATCCCACACACTATTCTGAATGATAGAGTCATACTCCTCTACCATTACATCAACCCAGACTGGTTGCTGCACTGCCTCCTCGAATGAAGAAGGTTCGGTATCTACACACTCCCCAACCAGGGCCATGTACGTAGTGTACCGCTTGGGTGACCTCCTATGTCTGTGCTGAGATGATGGTTGTCCCACATTCTCCTACACATCCAGCATCAACTTGTCAGCTTCCCTTGAGCGTTTCCGCCCATCTCTGGAAGTATCAGCATGAGTGGATGTCTCCACTCCTAGATCCTCTACATGCGGCTACTTCGCATCAATCTGAGGCTCCTCATCCTTAGGAACTGAAGTTCCTCATCTACATGCAACTCGAGCTCCCTCTCAAGTGATAAGTGCATGGCTTTCTGCTTGTCGAACTTCAATTCCCTGCATAGCATAGTTCTCTAAGTGGAAGGAAGGTACACCCAATAGTTGTGGGGTGTATCCGTGTACCCTACAAGTATTCCCAACTCAACTGTTGGGTCTAGCTTCTTCCTGGCATCTTTGGTCACATGATAGTAAACTAATGATCCAAACATTCAGAAGTGACTTACATCAGGTTACTTCCCGGAATAGGCCCCCATAGGTGTCTTCATCCCTAGTATACGGTGTGGGCTTCTGTTCTGTTAGTATACTGTTGTATTGCATGCCTCAGCGCACAAATGCAGTGGTAGGTTTTGGTCATGCAACATCGCTTGAGCTACTCGCACAATCGATTTGTTCTTCCTTTCGGCCACCCCATTCTGTTGTGGGTTATGGGGTGTCATCAATTCCCGTTTAATACCTTCTGCAACGCAGAAGTCTTTAAACTATTGGGAGACATACTCTCCACCATTTTTACTATGCAAGGCTTTTATTTTCTTTCCTAATTCTTTCTTTGCCAAGGCTTTAAACTCACAAAACCTCAAGAAGGTCTGATACTTCTTTTGCATAAAGTAGATCCAGCATCTATGAGAAAAATCATCAATAAAAATAACATAGTACCTTTGTTTAGCGGTGGAGGCTATAGAGAAGGGCCCATAAACATTTGAGTGAACTCGCTCCAGGATTGCTCCAGCTCCATTGTCTCGATCCAGAAAGGAAGATTTCGCATACTTACCCAAGGTACAACCTTTGCATGTAGTCGTCTGCTCAAGTTTTCCCTTGGGTAATTTGGTAGAAATCTGCTGCATGATCTTCAGGGCTCCATGATGCAAGTGGCCCAGTCTTCTATGCCATAGCTTGCCAACATCTTGGCTCTGCACCATCTCAGCTTTGGAACTCAAAGCAGCACAATTGTCTACCTCTAGCTTGTAGAGATTCTTGAATCGAATCGCTATTCGCTTTGTCTGTCTAGTACCGATATGCCTCAATAATACCTTTCCTTGACTAAATACTACATCATAGCCTTTATCTTCTAGCATAGCGACAGACACAAGATTATTCTTTAGACTTGGTACATACTTTACATCAGTCAGGGTGAGGGGAGCTCCATGCTCCCTTTGAAACAGAACCGTACCTTCACCTGAAACATGGTACTTTCCATCATCGCCCATCTCGATCCGCATCTGGAGATACTTCTCCTCCAAGGTACTGAAAAGCGTCTTGCCACCTGACATGTGGAAAGAAGCTCCACTGTCCAGGTACCACACACATCCCACCATGGATGAAACCATGCATGTGATAAGCAATAAATCCAGCTCAAACTGTGAGGCCAGTGCTTCACCATCAGATTCCTTTGAGGAACCCTTCTTGGATTTCTTCTGTGGACAATTCGTAGCATAATGGCCCACTTCATGACAATGAAAGCATCACACTTTTGATTTGTCAATCTTCTTCCCACCATTGGAAGAACCGGATTTGGGATGGGACGCCTTCCCTTTCCCTTTCCTCGCCTTACTCGCTAAGGCTAGATTTTCCTCATCATCTTGCTTTGGTGAGGATCCATCTTTGGTGCTTCTCTTGATTTCCTCTTGCATCAGATCTGACCAAAGTTGTTCCCAATCTGGAAGCTTTTCTCTTCCATTAACTGAGTCTTGGTAGCTATGCCAGCTCTTAGGAAGACTGGGGAGTGCAAGACTCACCATGTCATCATCAACGGTCGTGATCCTACACTTCCAATCTCATCCCTGCAGGTGGTGAGATTGTTCAGATATGTAGCGATCATGTCGCCCTTTTCACACTTGATCTTACGAAGCTTGTCTTTCTGCACTAGCTTCCTCTGATCACTGTTGTCCAGATATAAATCTTTCAATGTTTTCGACATCGAAAACGGTGTCTCCTTCCCATGGAGGCTCGAGATAATGTGGTCTCGAACTCCCTCTAAGAGGATTCTCCTTGCTCTAGCCACACATTTCTTCCATTCCGCCAGTTGAGTAGCATCAGTCAGCTTGGGGACTTCTTGATCAATGAAGTCCTTTAGACCGTTATCCTCTAATACTGCCTCCATGTGATCCTTCCAGGCTATATAATTCTAGCTGCCATCAAGGGCATACTCGAGTCTTAAACCACTGAACGCCATAGGTGAAATAGAGATGTGATAAGAACTCGATTTCTATATTCATGAACCAAACTTCAAAATTCTCCTTCTTATATACTATTCTTCACCTTGATCACCTTTGCTCTGATACCATGCAGAAATGCCCACTGTAGATCAACAAATTATGCAATATACTAAAACACAATACAAGATCTACTTCTACAA
Source organism: Pinus taeda (assembly GCA_000404065.3). Taxonomy (NCBI): domain Eukaryota; kingdom Viridiplantae; phylum Streptophyta; class Pinopsida; order Pinales; family Pinaceae; genus Pinus; species Pinus taeda. The sequence continues at coordinate 100,679 of APFE030133909.1, forward strand.
CACTTTGCGGAAGCTTAATCGAATTGAGCAAAATCAAGAGAAAACATATATTTGAGAATGAGAAATCAATCACACATAACACATAAGAAATAACCTAGGGAAAACCTCAACCTAAAACCCCAACTTTGTATTACCATACAAGTGGAAATCTTGTTCAAGTTACAAAAAGAATCAGCTCTCAAGCTATCATGCTCTCTCTACAATCAAACAATACAGCTCACAGACTGAATATACATAGTATATATCCTCCTCAAGCCCTCCAAGCCTCCTATCTCCTTGTGCAATTTTTATTGGGGTCCAATGATGTCACATGTGTGAATTGGCCTCATCACACTCACTAAACCTGAAGAAGTAACTGCGCAATCCGCAAGGAAATAATTCCTTCTGCATGCAAAGAATATTCACAATGGAATATTCTAGCAACTGATAGTACACTGCCCCTCCATCTGATCTCAACTGGGTCTTTGTTTGAACTGACATGCATGATTTATTTATGAGAGAATACTCAGTTATTTGAAGTGCAGTAGTTACATGCATGCAAGCATTAACTAACTGAACTTACATTAATTCAACAAACTGTTTGAATTAATCTAACTGGACTTGACTCAGTTAACTGAACCAACTAATTACAACTCATCCTTATCCTTTAACTGATGGATAAATTCCTCAATTAATGGAGAACCTGTTGCATGTCCCCACATAGACTTCAAGTTTGATTTTCCTTAACTAATTAACTCAAGATGAATTAATTAATTATTTTACAAACTGCTGTTAAGATCAAATTTGAATTTTACTTCACTATTTTAATTTAGGGACTGACTAAAATAGGAAGGTATCCCGCAATTCTATTTATAGAATGTTATTTTTAGCACTTCCATTTTTCCATCCATTGTTGCTAAGATCAACACTGGCTGAACTACTATTTATAGCAATGCCATTTTTAGCATTTGTTGTTGCTATTTTCACTATGTTTCACTAATGTAAATATTAATTTCACAGTTTAACAAATATTGAATGCTATACTGCTAAGCCAAATTAAGTTTCAAGTTGAAGTAAGTTTCCAAGTTGAAGTTGCCAGGTTGCCAGCTGGTGCATACTGCATGTTGTTGTTGTGTCTTGTGTTGTCTATTGCAGTGTGCGCTGTGTCTACCAGTCCATATCTGCATGTCATCTGACATCTTCCAACTAGTCACTACTTGTGTGGGTTGTAGGCCTGTGCTCAGAACACCTTGGAGGTATGGCATGCTGTAGGCCTGTGCACAGAACACCTTGGAGGTATGCACACAAGATACTTACTCTAGAAAGCCTCAATTTTCCATTAAATTTGATCTTCCAGAGCGCCAGTGCCTTTTTATTTCTACGAACTTCCTCTTCCTACCGCTTCCTTGATCTCAGCCTCTGTACTGACCTGACCTGAACCTGTGGCAGTGAACTGAATTTGAAATATTTCTACGTGAGCTCTCAATTAACACCAACAACACCAGTCACAACCAGTCCTAGCCTAGAAGCCATACCCATTCATTCCTACAATACAAGCCAAGTAAATATAATGAAGGTTGGTATGGTGAGGTAGGAACCATCTTGCAACTTTGTAGTTGAAAGCGATTTCAAGAAAGCAACAACGGTGCAGATTTGTAGGTGAAAGCAATTTCAAGAAAGCAGCAAGGAGTATAGTGTTCCCAGATTTGCAAAGAATGCATACATACATAATCTCAATCGAATGAAGTTGTTTGACTCACAACTTGACAGCTCGACACAGTGTTCTCTGCAATTTCGGCCCTTGGTTATAATAACATCGACATTGTCATGTCTGACACTGGGTGGCCATCCAAGAGTGACGAGGATGAAACAGGTGCTAGCCTTGACAACGTTGCGGGCTACAATGGAAACCTCGTCAAGCATGTCCTATCCAACTCTGGAACACTGCTCAGGCCCAAGGCCTCTCTAGACACCTTCATTTTCGCTCTCTTTAATGAAAACCAGAAGCCTGGTCTGATATTGGAGTGCAACTATGGCTTATTCTACCCAACCGAGGAGTGCATCTACAATATTGCTCTGACACCTTCAGCCATGAACAACCAGTTACCCACTTCTGGAAGCAATTCCTCTTCCACCTTGGCCACCTCTATGCAACATCATCATAATACATTCTTCTTCCACCCTGGGCACCTCTGTGCAACATCATCGTAGCAACAAGACAACCCCAGAAGGAGTATCTGAGACATGGTGCATTGCTTATAAGGAGGTTGCCGATAGACAGTCTCATTGACACCCGAGAGGACCTCAACTCATGCTTGGTGCTATTGCAAGTATTAACCAAGCTTCTAAGCTTTTTCGCTCAGCTATCCAACATGCAAGATTAAGATAGAATGGTACCTATCATGGTTGTCTTGCTTTCTTCTGGGTCGATGATAGAAATTTGGAAAAATCGCTATGGTATTTAACCACATTTCTACCATGCATTATGATGCGTTATGTTCAACCATGTCTCTGCAATAAGAGAGTGCAATTATTTAAAAATTAATAATTTCTTGAATAGAGTGTAAGGTTTGAAGTGATATCCCACGTCCTCAAGCTGTAAGTGAATCCATAACTCAACAAACTCAAGGCATCAAGTGAACGCCCAGGCCTCATCAAGCCTAAAGTGAACAATTTTAGAAATAAGAACCTTCTAACTAAGAGCGGCAAACGAATAATCTTCTTGTTGTCTCCATGGTATCACATTCATCGTACACCTCGACATCCATCATGCTATCACATTTAGCCATTTGAATCCGCTGATATGAGTGTTATACAGATTAAGTATGATGTTCTATTACCCTTACTTTACCATTACCCATGGATAGCTCAAATCAAGATGAACAAGCTAAGTAGAGCATTTTTTCATTTTGATGTAGTCAAAACCGAGACATACCTTATACTAATGGAACCACCATAACGAGGAGGCCCCCATTGCAATCTCAATATTAGGAAGTAGAAATGACCCCTCAATTATAGACAGATACAAAGAGATAGATCACCGAGGGAGCACCATATATCACTATGAATAGCCCATACTACATATATTACAACGTTCCCAGATATTTCCACTAGTCTACTTATTGAGGACAACCCTTATTATTCTTATTTGAGCAAGCCCCTTCCAACCCCAATCTAATCCAGAATACTCATAGCGGAAGGATGATGATGCGGTCACTAAAGAAACTAATGACCCGTTAAACAAGAATTAACAATATACGGACTCTCATCTCAGTCAAAGACCAGACCTCGCTATAGCTAGTTCCTATTGGGGACTAAATGTAGCTTGCATCCATGATCTGTTCCCTTCCCAACCCAACTCTTGAAATAGCAAGTTCAATGGCTCACTCTCGAATCTCCCTTTATAAGAATAGGGGGTTTGGCTAACTCATTTAATGGCTCGCCCTGGCGCTGGCACATAGGAATTCTGCTCACTATCTAGGATATATAATGCATTGGCTATACTTAGGACTTTCGTAAACCTCTCGTATCGAAGAACCGGAGCATAAGCTTGGCAACACATCTATTACTGCAATGATTGGGGAACAATGAGGCTCCCGTGCAACTCTTATTAACGTGTCGGGGTCGACCATTCTTTCACATGAATAAAGCGGACCTCCACAACATGCTTTCAAGTCCCTGGTTATGATGTGTGTAGCTGAGTAGAGCATCATTCATGATTGAGCTTCATTAACTAAGTAGAGCATCATTCATGCACCTACCGAAGCTTCATGGATCGCCCATAGCATAATTCCTAGGCCAGGTTAATGCTGCAACTGACTGTTGCACCTTCTAGCTCTGTCAGTTCTTGTAAGGACTTAGTTCCACCCAATAAGTACTACCACTATAGACTTAAGTCAACGCATGCAGTCCTCAACCACCCGCTCGCTCTATCAGTTCCTGTAAGGACTTAGTTCCATCTGGTAAGTACTACCACTATAGATTTAAGTCAACGCATGCAGTGCTCAACCACCTGCTCCATGCGCTTAAGGCAGGGACTAGCTGCCGTGCAACCCTCCTTGTTTGATTAGTATTAATTTTATAAGGCATAGTGAAATTTAGTTGAAAAACGCACAAATCCAAGGCGCGAATTTGGGGTCCATTGACCGCATACTACTGTTTAGTGAGGACTGGATGGCGGATTTATATGGTTGTTTTGGTGAGAAATGAAGCCTAGCGGTGGATAAAACATAGAATTAATTTAAGTTTAAAAAACTCACAAAATAGTTTAGAAATTTTAGTAAAATTATGAAAAATTTCGACATAAATTTTTGAAAATTTTAGTTATAGCTATGAAATTTTAGGATTTTGAGTGCTCCAAAAATTCTTAATAATATTAAATCTATTTCCACCATTAAAAACAATTCAAACATTCCAACTATCTGATTTAAAAAAAAAAAAAGCACTCAAAGGAATTATTTTGTTACGTCGGTAAACAACGGCTATATAACTAAGTTATACCAAATGAAATACGTTTATGGCCTCACTGGTTTCTTGGTTTGACATCGAATTTTATGTTTTAAAATATAATATATCGGTTTTAAAATATAATACGATATATAGTATATACATGTTATGATATGATGGGGTTAGTTATATGGAAATATGTAAAACACATATATATAATGGTGCATTAACATATAGCTTTAATATATACCTGTGGGTTTTTTATAATAGGTTTTTATTTTATTGGAATATATATGGGTTATATAATGGGTTGTGTTATATTTAATATAATTTATTTTCTATACAATAGTTTTGAATCCAGTGGTTTTGCGCTTAATAAAAAATAATTATAATTAAATTAATTAGAAAGAATTAAAATTTTAAAATTTTATATTTATAATAATATAATAATTATAAGATAATTGATATTTATATATTTTTTAAAATTTTAAAATTAAAAGTAAATACATATTTATATGATTTAAGTTTAGGTGACGAAAAATGATTAATTTCAACCCATTGAAACCTTTAAACCACATAACAAATTTGACTGAAAATTTAGTCGTTGGAAAGTAAGTCGGAATACAAGCATTATGGAGTCATAAGCGACGAAAGTCGAAAACGGTCAAAGCAAAGGAAAATAAGCTAATGATGGCATCAACCAAATTGAATAAAGGGCCTCGTAATTTTTTAAAATTAAGGGAAGTGTAGTGGCAACAACACTGTCAAAGGTGGTCAAGGTCACTAACCCATCTTTAGCTTATAAAACTTTTCTCTCATGCTTTGATAACATTTTTTAAACTAAGACACACTCAAAATGAAGGGTTAGGAATGTGCATACCTGAGCCTAACTGATGATTGTCATGTTGATGTGCTTCAACTGATAATTCTACCATTTGATGCTTGCATGAGGTTGTTGGAACATGGATGAGACTACACGAGTTCCCTTTGAGGTTTAATTTGTTGCCTTCGTTGATCCATTCATTGTCTTGAAGAATTCTTTTAATGATCATTGTTGATTGAATTTATTTGAGTCTATTGATTAGAAAATAGGTGCCTCGATTGATCAGATGTTGTTGCGTTTGAAGATTGATTATCTTGTAGCAACATATAGGGGATCTTGTAGCTACTTAGGACTAGTGCTAGAGCCTCCTGAACTTCATAATGCTAAAAAATATCAGCTTGATGCTTCAGATGTGATCGTGTAGGCTTTATGTAGATTATTATAGGACTATGTGTCTTCTTGTTGCAGCCACATAGAACTCTTAGGATCACACTGTTCAATGATTGATTATTTTCAAAAATCTTGATAATTCATGAGAAGGTTGTTGATGGTGGATAGGGCATTTTTCTGTGATGGAAATGGGTGGAAAGGAGGAGAAGGGCTAGGTTTTTTATTGATGGTAATTGGAATGAAGGTGGAAATGGTGACAATTAATGGAGTGGATAGATGATAGGGCTCTCATGGACCCCCTCCCTTGTTCTTAAGTGAAAACTTCCAAGTTGCTTCTTCTTTTTATGCTAATTGATTTCCTCTAGCACTACTGATACTTTCTTATAACAACCTTGTTTAACCAATATCTCTCAAATGGTAGATTTTATTCACCTGAATTTTTTTGAACATGTTACCATCATGCTTATGCATCTCCCCATAAAACATCTCAGCCAATAGATGCACAATTCTTGAGAAAAATAAAACATAGTTGTAGGTGATGGAAACAAATTACTTGAAAAATGTACATTGGAAACTGCAGATTTTTTTAGCATGTTACCATCATCCTTATGCATCTCCCCATAAAAAAAAATTGGCCAATGGATGCATGGTTTTGAAAATATGGTCAAGACAATTTCTACCTTGTGTTTTTGTAATTTTGAAATATCATGTAGCAACACAAAACCTTCCTGTAGCAACTCACGACGATGAGAAAAACAAATGGGAAAGGCTTGGGAATGATGGTTGAAGGTTGTGGATGGTTAGGAAATGGATGATAGTGATGTCGGGAAGCATCCTTGTTCCTCTGAAGATGCATGCATTGGGCTCGACACCAAATATACACGCTGACTTGTTTATTCTGTTTTGTTGATTTACCTACACATTCATCATGGTAAGAAGGACATTTCTTCTGTATATTATTATTTTTTTCTTTTTTTTGCCCCTGGGCCTACTGGATGCCTCAAGGAGGTTTTCAACCAGTAGAACTGCCTAGGCGCCTCAAAGGAGGTTTTTCACCTAGGATCTTATTCCTTTTTTTTCTCCTTTTTCCAACTTATTGACCACCTCATAAAGGTTTTTAAGTAGTGAGCCAATATTAGTTTCCTCAAAAGAGGATTTCACCTATTTTTTTTTTTCATCTTCTTTTATTTTTTCTCACTCTCTCCCCCCACACCTCCCCTTCCCTTCCCCCTAAACTTTTTTTTTTCTCTATCCTACTCTAATTGAAAAATAAAATCTCTTTCAAGTATAGGAATACTTCTAATGGGGCCATGTGCACAAGAAGATGATAGATAAGCTCGTATGTATGCTAGAAATATATGCTTTGACATGTACCTAAATATGAGAGACCAACTTCTTTGATGATGTCAAGAACCGTTGAAGAAGAGAGTGGTGCTCCAGCTTAATGATTTTCTGGAATCAAAGCTCAATATAGCTATGATGCCCTTGGTTCTTTTTCTCATCTAGATAATTTTGTATGTCTTCTTCTGTCATGAAATTAATATATTTTACCTTTTGCTGATTAGTCTCTTGAACACATAAAGAACCTAATGATAAGCATAGAAGAAATTCTTCAATCTTAGGCTTCAATGGTTGCTCTCCATCAAATGTGGTACATGATTCTTTAGTCTCCTCTTGATTGTTTTCTTCTAGATGTTGTTCTTCAATGATATCAAGAGAATCTCTTTTTTGTAATACTCTTCTTGATCTAAGATGAATACCATTTAGATTAAGAGGAGTTGTTTGAAAGTTTTGTACCTCAACATTGTAAATGGATAGAGTCACTTTATTGCTTGGATTTGGAAATAGTTGTACATATAGTTGAGTGGGAGAGGATATTTGAGATGGATGTGGTTGAGGTTGTGGTTGCAGAGGAGGTGGATGGTATGGATATCATTGAGTTGGGTATGGAGGATATTGAGGAAAATATTGAGGATATTGTGGATTTCTCCCATAAGGTCCTTGCCAACCTTGTTGCCAAGATTGGTTTTGGGGTTGACATGGCCAAGGTTTCCAAGGGAAGGGCGTGTTCCAATTGTTTTGAGATTGTTGTGCATAACCTTGAAATTGTAAATTTGGTTCTTGCAGCATACTGGGTTGACTAGGCTACCATGGTCTTCTTTGAGCTACATAACAAAGTTTCTCTTGTGTTTGATTTGCTCCATTGTCCTCTTGGTAAGCTTCCTTCAACACTAGTAATGACAGGAATTCTTTAGTAGCATGTGATTCTATACAGATAACACAAATTTAAATATTCTCTTTTTGCTTATTTTGTATTCTTAACACATCTATTTGTTCACTTAGATTGCTAAGAATTTCCGTTTTAAAGTTATCAAACAAATTTCCAAGTTCAACTTGACTTACCAATCTCAATGTTGATTTACTTACTCTTATCCTCCCTCTTGATATGTGCTTGCATATTTCACAAATTTCTTCAAATGGTAATGGGTATACATCCCCTCTACTCATTAGCTCAAGGATATCAATCCACTCATCTCTAATTGTTCTAAGTAAGAGGTTTTTTAGTGTTTTAAATTCTAAATGAAGTATTTTTTCCCTCTCAACATTATACATAAATCTCTCTATTAGATTCTCAAGCCTCTCATCTTCTTTTTGAGTCATTCTAAAGATTTCCTCTTTAAGATCATGATCTTTATATCTTTCTAGAAATATCCTTTGCATATCATTCAATGATGTTATTAAATTACACCCTAAACTCATGAACCATGTAAGAACTCTATCCTTCAAAGTTGTTGGAAACAATCTCAATTTTTTACTGTTTAATAATTAACCATAAGATCTACAAAGTATTTAAAATTCAAATAGAAAGGTTTCTGGATCTTCTGACCTCATACCATGGAAGTTGCGAAGAAAATATGGAGGCATTTTCTTCGTATGAACAATGATATTAATATCCTGAAAGAGAAATCCAAGAGGATATTTATCATCTCCATCAATTTCTTCTTCCTTCTCTGCCACCGCTTCTTCTTATACCTACAAAAGTGAATGGTGATGTGGTTCTTACAACACCATGCGATCAAATGGATGGTTTTTGGTGTTTGAAGAAGTACTTTTTTAAATAATTTTTTTTGAATGAGAATGCTAATGTAATGTAATTTTCTGTTTCTGAAATGAAAGATGCCTAATGCATTTTTTTTGTTTTTAGAGGAAGTAAAAGAAATGAATCAAAAAGGGAAGAAAAAAATGCATACTTTGACACCTCCTCGACAATGAAGCCAAAAAGTAGTGAGCCCTAGTATTTCAACAAGAATGTTGCAAGTCCCGAGGCTACCAACTTTAATTATTAACCCGGGGTTCGTACAAACTCAAGAGGTGGCAAAAATATGTGTGCAACATGCAATGTGTCCTTCTATCATTGATATGATGGAATGGAGTGAATTGAGATGTGTAGAGACCATTTTGCAAAATTCTAAGGAAGGCAACTACTGAACTTAACTTTACAAGAAAGAAGCAATTGAAAATTTACTTGGCCCATTGCATCAAATAAACTCTAATCTATTTGCATAAAAAAATGTTGGGAAAGTAAACCCTAATTATGTTTTGTAGAAAATAAATGAAAGTAATGTAAACCTAGATTAGTTGCATGGAATCAAATGCAAAAAAGAAAATTTATAATACTGCATTCAAAGTAAACTCTAATATATTTGTAGAAACCATCAAGTGGTCAAAATAAATCAATGCTAACTATTTCTATGCTATTTAATTCATGAACAAAATAATAAACCCTAATTGTAGATTTAAAGCTACAATGATGGAGGGATGATGCACAAATGGTATTTGGTCTCTTCTAGTTGGATTCCAAGGCTTATGGGATGTAGTAAGGTGATAGTAGATGAAAAATAGGCTTAAGAAGCAATTCTAGCTGAGTTATAATTATTCGAAGTGCTATAAGATTGTTACATGTCTGCTACAAGATTCCTTGTATTGCTACATGATTGCATCTGAAAGAATTCTAAGCACTCTAGAAGTGATATGAAGGTGGGGGAATATGGTGGAAGGTGATAGAAGAGTGAAATAGACCTTTCCAAGCTTAGATCTACTCAGTAGCCCATCTTGCACAAGGGGAAAAAAATAAACTAATGGTCTCTTGAACTCCGTTATGTGATTTTCTGTGCACAAACAGTTTGAAGGAAATGGGAGAAGGGTGTTGAAGAGATGGTGCCAATGATAGAATAAGATGTTATTGTTTTCCTTTGAACCAATATACCTTATATACACACAAAGTGATTATTCAACTAACAAAGACATCTTGATTTAAAGGACTACTAAAAGGCTAATTGCAAAAAATCAAATGCAAATGAAAGGATGAGTTGAATTTAAAATAGAGTCTAACTATGGCATAAAAGAAAGAATATATTTTTTTTCTTTTCCTCATAGGCCTTACAACCAATATTTTCAAGAGAATCAACTGAGCAACTAGCAGAGAATTTCTTTCATATAAACCAGGTTTGTAGAACAGTGAACTAATAAGCTAATCTAAGCACCCAAATGCCTAACATGATAAAGTGAAAATACTATGGGGTAATTTTTTTTATTAATTTGGATTCTTTTAGTATTTAATACAAGTGGAATCAACTCAAAATAATCTCATTAACATGTGCTAAAATTTAGCATAAATTTATTACTAAACCAGAAATTTCAGGATAATGAACTAGTAAGTCAATCTAAGTAACCAAATGCCTAAGATAATCAAGTGAAAATATTGTGGGATACATTTTGTTATTAATTTGAATGTTTTTATACTTCGATACGAGTGGAATGAACTCAAAAATGAATTTATTACCATGTGCTAAAATTCAACAGGAATTTACTACTCTTTTGCTATAGGAAACTTCCAAAAATTCCATAATTGTGAACTAGTAAACCAATCCAAGTAGCTCAGTGATGAATATGGCTTTGCAAAGTTGTTCTAAATATGAATCAAACTTGTAAGTATATAAATTATTTCAAGAAAATTCACTTCAATTATTTAACCAATATAATTCACAACAAATGAAGGATGAATACTAAATGAATAAATAGGAAATGCAAGAACAAGATATGTAAGTGAACAAGAAATGCAAACAAGTCAAAAAATTATGCAATAGGGCTTTGAGGATCCTAGGATGGACAAGCCCAAGTATTATCAAAATACTATGAAGTAAACCAAGTCTTGTAAGTTAAAAATGAGACCAAACTTCATTATTAGAATTAATTCAAGCACATCCATGTTGGAGATGAAAGTAAAACTGCTAAATAAAAAGTTTTTTCACAATAAGATTAAAAAATCCATGCACTTAGAGACTAATTCAAATTGGTACTTATAAAAATTGATGGGGAAGCATCCTCCTTGAAAGGAGACAAATTTCCGTATAAAATCCCTCAAAAAGTGGATCTGGTTCCCAACAATAGGAATCTTCATTAAATACTGAGTTATGGTTTGTTTTGTAGTAGGGAACACATCCATAGATTTTCTCAATTAATGGAGACCAAAAATCTATCAATGATTTTATGGCATCCTATTCATTTATTGGTCCATCATGTAGCACCCTATGCCAAGGAGCAAGTCCCTAAATTATCTCATTTTGTAGACCTTCAGTATTTATTCAATATTCTGTAAAATAATTAATATTAGGCACATAATATGCAATTATCTCTAAATATTCGTAATGAACACCTTATAGCTCAAAAATATGTCATGAAATGAAAAAAGATAGGTTAAATGTGTTGAAGGATGGTCATATGCACATTGAATTGTACCTATTTTGGAGGCCCATCACTATCCAACTATGGTCCTTGGAAAGGCACACATAGACCTCGACAAGCATAGGGAATACCATTCTGAACAAAGAACATGTTATATTAGGTTATCTCTTTCATGGAATATTCATATCCACTACCAATTCATGCTCTCCATTCTCTTCCTTTTACACATTCACTTCTTTTGTTTCTTAGCAAACTCTCTCTTGCTCGTCTTTCTACTTAGTTTATTCACTTTACTAAATGAGTGACTGCTTCCCTCATTAAATATATTTCCCACACCTTGTATCCTATTAGGATTTTCTTGATACTTTTTCCATTTATGTTTACCATGCTAACTTATTCTATGAGAACCAAGACTACATGGCTCATCCTTCACTTAAGGAGCTCATTACCTAAATTCAATGTTGCACAAGTAGTGCCATAAATCCATCAAGGAGATAGGTGGTGAAATAAATGTAATGTCTTTGGATTAAAATCAACTCCTCCTCCTCAAGCCTCTAAATCAATTTCCACTTCCCTCATCCAATCAATGTTACAATACTCCTTGGTTTGGGTGTTCAATGAAATAGAAGGACAATATTCATCAAAGCTAGCATATAATGTGAAGCATGTGACAACCCTTTTTGTCAACCCTCCTATAAATGTTATTATGAATTGTAAAAGTGATGTAAATTAATGCGAATAAAACAAAATGATGATTGGATGAGATGGGACATGGATTCAGAGGTTTGCAGAAGGAGTTGCTTGTAACCATATCCTCATTTAACTTATCGCCAAATTTCCTGTTGGAGGGGATGGCCCTACTGTAGGTAGTTAATGGAGGAAATGGGAATTTTGTTTAGAGGATGAGTACATAGGCCACCTCATGGGATGTGTTGATAGGGTTAACATGCAATAGGAGTTAGGTGGAAAAAAGAGGAGGTAGGAGAATAGAGGGGAGCATTATGCGTAAGGGAGAGGGGGAGGGGGCACGGGGGGAATCACGCATTGAGAAAGAGAGTGAGAGATTGGTGCTTTTATCTTATCTATGTATCTCTCATGATTTCACAATAGGGTTTGATCAGTTGTGTTATCCTTGCAATAATGGATGCTTGTAGTGGTGCATGAGTATTCCCTATGATCAAGAGGCCAATAGTTTTGCATGTGTATTGCTTGTAAGGCCTAAACATGCCCACATGTCTAATTACAGAAGATAGTTTAGTGGAGTAGGGATGCTCTAGTGATATACAGACTAAGAAACCTATGGGGCTTGTTGGTTCAGAATAACCAGGGATGTGGCTATGTTCTTGGGGTTGACAAAACCACTAGAGACTACGTTGGTTGAGAACTTATTAAGATGTTGAGGCACCTAAAACTAGTGGGATGACAACACCTGGTGTAGTATATGGGGTTGACAACACAAGTGTGAGAAATGCTAAGAAGTTTCTAGCAAGTGCACTCTTATTTCTACAGAAGTGATATAGTTGATAAAACTCTTTTTTATTTACACATATCTCTCTCCATGTTTAAAATGAGATTCTTTGTGCCCTGCTTGAACCCGTCTTAGGTCCCTATAAACTAGTGCACCCCATTTATTGTTATTGTAGTGTATCCCCTATTATTATAGTTGTGCCCATGTATCTTCCATATTTTTATTTTTGTTCCCCATAGAAGCCCACTATTGTTATTGTTGTGCCTTACATTATTATTGTTGTGTAGGCTCTAATTCTATTGTGACCCCTTAGACTCCTATATATACCCATGAGGTCTTATCATTTGTATCATCCAATAACTATTCATTTATGTGATGAAAAGTAGGTTTCCCCCTCAAAGAGGATAATTTTTAAGACGTTTATCTATATTTTCTTTTGTTTTGTGAGCTGGGTGCATAACATTTGGTATCAGAGCTTTGTATTCTAGGGTTTCGCTTCTTCAAACAACTCATCTTGGAATTTTCGCTATATTTTTTTGTCTATGAGGCCTCAAAAGTTTAAATTGCAATCACGTGGAGCCGAAATATTGGTAAACTTCGTGTATAAATTTCAGATCTTGGTTCACTATATTTTCAGAGATATGATTTGAGGAAGTTAGGGTTTTGCAGGCACTAGAATTCCATCTCAAATAGGTGACCTAGGGAAAATCATCATAACTTTCTCTACGAGCATCAAATTTGAATTTTGTAAAGAGCGTTGAAAGTGCATGGACTCATGTATCATTTTCAAGGCCAAAGGTCAAAACAATGACATGTGGAATCCCGTAAAAGTTCACTCTACTCAACTAGTCCATAATCAGGTCATCATGGGAGATTTGACATAAATTTTATATTAAAGAATCTAATATTGGTCTGAATTATGGTATTGGAAATAAGACTCAGTGTGCTACCACAAGGCCAAATTTTAGATCTTGGAGAGCCAAAATTACAGAGATACATCTTGGAGAGCCGAAATTACAGAGATACATAAGTTTCAAAATCATGATCCCAAAAACAAGAAAAAAGGTGTGTATACTTTAAGTTTGCACAAATTTTGTTTGAAAAATCAGTTTGAAGCGATTCAAAGGGAATAGTGAAGAATATATATCATTATTTCCAATATTCCTCGCAACGAAAAAAGGACACACCTATTAAGCAATGAGAAATCTCTAATATGACGCATGAAGAAGAGGAAGAAATGTAACATGCTATATCAAAATTACAAGATCAAGTACAACAAATTTCACTCTCATAAAGAGTAACCAAAAATGAATTGGAAATGATGATGAATGTTAAGATGGATGGTTTAAAAGAGAACATGGATGGTTTGGAATGGAAAATAAAAAGGGACATGGAAGGTTTGAAGGGTGGTTTAGAAACAAAATTGGAAGGTTTGAAAGATGTTTAAAAGTAGAAATGGAAGGTTTGACAAAGTTGCTACAATAAATGGTTCCTAATAGCGACAAGGTATTCCATGAAACTCATGATGAGAATAAAAGGAATGTTAATAATTAATTTAGAGACTCTAACCATGAGTTAAAGACCAACCACATTCCAAAGATCAATATTAGGAAGTTTGACGACAAGGATCTAGTAACATGGATACTACAAATGGAGAAATATTTTGATCTACATGATGTGCAACATGTTATCACTCAGGTTGTTCCCTCAGAAAATTCTAAGAAGGGAATACGACCGAGGTAACCACAGACCAAGCTTTTAGACACAGACTCTAGCCAATCTACATCCAGAGAGGGCTCTTTATGATTTAGCTTTGTTTATGTTATATTAGGCTAGTTATGAAGTACAAGGGTTTGGTTTTGAGTTTTGGAAGGTGGTTTTCAATAGAACAGGGGTTTGAGTTTGAGAAGTTTCAGTCCATTGGGCTAATGGAGTCTATGAGGATGAACTGCTGGATGCGGTTTATTTGGTAGAGGGTGGTACTACAGAGCAAGGTAATCAATTATGGAACAATTTTTAAGGCTAGAATCAGGTGGAATGGAGTTAGTGGGTGAAGGGCAATTAAGAATCCTTCATCATGCTGATAGATGGAAAATGAATGACTATAACCAAGAAGCAATTAAGAATTTATTTTCAGTCAATATGAAAGAACCAGGGGAAACAGGAGCAGTTAAGAATACCTGTTTATGCTAATTCTGAAGAAAACATTAGTAATAATAGAGACTGAACACAAAGTGTAAACAAACATATTCTGGGCTATTCTTTTTCTCTAGTACTAAGATTATGAAACATCTATGATGTATATATAAACACAAAAACTATAAAACTTAGGTGAGAAAAACTTATTGATCCATAACATGATTCAAGAATTTTGTAGTAGGTCCCAGAGCATCAATTCCACATTCAGAGAGTGCACCCACAATGAAATCCAACAACCTTTGTATTTAATGAATCTTCAGAGTTACAACATAGTCTAGAGAGTAAATCACCAACCTTGAATACTCCTCTTGGGGAGGTATTTATATAGAAATGTTACAAAATATCTCAAATAGATAATATCTTTAGCAATAACTCATTCCATATACTTAAAAGGAGAAGTAAATGATCTTGGAAACAAGGATGAATAAATGAAGAAGTAATTGCTGTTGTGCTGGCTGCTTCAGTTGGTCAGATATGTTGACCTTAGGCTCAATGAGTTGGCTGGTAGTTGTCTCCAATGAAATTCCACGCTGTTGCCTGCCTTGGCCGGATCTCTTTTACTTCTGATGTGATATGATCTGACCCGCATGACTGTGAGTCATTCTTTCTCTCTTCATTATAGTGAATGGTTCATAATTTTGTATTGACCAAAGACAACTTACAGGATTTCTAGCATGCTTTTCCACCACTCTGGTCTTGGTATTTGATGTCTCTGCAGTTTTCTCAAAGTTTCGTCGGTTTCTGTGTACCTGGAGAAATTAGGTGGGGCGGTGAACAGATGCTTCACTTCGTGCTCTATGTAAAATATATTTTCCAAGTGGTTGTAGAGGGTCTGGCCAGATGGAAGGGCCTTCTCTGCTGAAGTGCTTGATGAAACATTTACTTGATTAGCTGCATGTTTATTTAATTTATATTCATAGTCCTTATGTTTCAATAGACGGTTATTACTTCCTAAAAGACTTGGAAAACCTTTTTGATGTAGGACTGTAAATTTTTCTGTGAAAGAATTGACCTCAACTTGCATCTCCTGGCACCTTCTCTCCAGATTTTTCATTAGAGTTCTCATGGTTAGAACTCTCTTGATTGTTAAAATGGTGTCTGTCCTGTCTCTAATATCCAGTGCTGCTAGCTCTTCACTGGTTTTTCTATTCAAAAAATGTATTAACCTGTTTGCTTGTTCAGGCATGTGCCCCAATAAGGCTCTTGTTTTCTGGACTTCCACCTAGGCCAGTCCTATCAAATCAATTTGCTCATAAATAGCCTGCACAGATCTCCACACATTGCTAATGGATTGATTAATGTTAGCCCACAAAATGCCTTTGATCTCTCCTAGAGGTTTATCTAACAAGAGGTCCTTTTCCAAATCCTTCACCTTATTTTCTAATGCTTTCACCTCTCTTGTATTTTCTGCTACAGTTATCTTAGATTTATCATAGCTTATTTCCAATTTTGCCAATTTTTCTTTGATCCCTTTCAACTTTGACACTTGTAGTTTTAGCTCTTCCATTGCCTTCATTAGCTGTTCTATGCTCATGCTGGTACCTGGTGCTGTTGATGTTGCTGCTGTCGCTGTTGAAGTACCTGTGGTGATTTTTGCAACAGATGCTAGGATAGTGGGGGGTGGTGCTGTTGTAACTGTGGGAGGGGCAATTGTGTTTGCTGGAGCTATTTTAGGTGGTTGGGAGGTCGACTCTCCAAGCTTCTCATGTATTGCTTTCTCCAAAGCCTGCTCTGTCTCATTTAATCTTTGATTCATCCTCATCAGTAAATCCATCATGTCCTCCTCCTCTTTTTGCTGCACAACTTTTGTGGTTTGTGGATGCATAGTAAGAGGGAGCTTCAGCTGCTTCTTAAGCGCTGCAATGTCTTCCTCCTCCTTTTTAATTAATGCCTTTATGCCTTTGGCATCTTTGGGATCATGTCCCAGCTCAATGATAATTTCTTCCAAGGATTTAATCCTATTATATTTGGATAATGAGGAAGCTTTTTCTAAATCCAATTGGGCAGATGTGTTATTCAATGAATTTTGTAATTTGTGAGCCAATAATGCTTTATCTGCCAATGTAGAGTATACCATTTCTCCCATTTGCTTGTGCAACTCAATTTGGTCCATTGGATGGATGTCTTTGGAGAAAACTTCCAGATTGGTCCTGATGTAATCAGCAGCTGACTGTGGCTGCTGCATCGTGGGCTTGAAGTGACTAAGGATCATTTTCCCTTCTTGAATGTCATATGCTACCATTAACCTTTGCTGATTAGTGGGGGCCATCTTCAGCAAGTGATTATAAAGTTGAATTCTTATTGGCTCATGTTTTTCCTTTATTTCAATGAATGTTCTCTTAATATCAGAGCCTTGCTTGCTTTGTTGCTTGCTCTGTGGCCTGGTGGATGAAACTTCCACACTATTTTGCCTTTCTAGCTCTTGCTCGTATGAGCTAGTTGATGTGCCCACTATTGGAGAGGTTTGCTGTTCGGTCATCCCCTCACCTCTCAGGCTGCCTGTTGTTTCTTCAAAGATTTCCTCTTCAGAGTGAGGATTTAACCTTTTCCTTTTTTCCCCTGGCTGTTCTGTTGGTCCACTCACAGGTGTGCTTTCCTGTCTGTTTCTTTTCTTGCCTCTTTCCTCATTTAGAGGAGTTTGTAGTGCAAGGATTTTAGGTGCCTTTGTTTGTGTTGAAGGGACTTACCCTTGGCCTTGTTCCTTTGATGTAGCTGGATGGTCTGTCATTGTCTTCTGTTGTGTGTCTATTACCTCCTTGCCCTTAGCTGACCCTGTGCCGGCCTTTTGTGTTGGTTGCTGAGAAGTCTCGGCAAAGGATGTATCACCTCCTGTGTGCTTAGGTAGCTTGAAAGATATCTGTCCAAAAGAGTCCAGGTCAAGCGTTTTTTCAAGCTCTTTCATAGCTTTTTCCATTTTTTCTTCCTCAGTAATCTCTTCTATCATAGTACCCTCTACCCACTCATTCTGATTGGCAAATTGCTCTATTTCGGGGAGCTTAGAATGTTTATAGGCTGATAGCTTGTAATTCACTCTCCTATCACTTGTGAATTCATTTGGTTCATAGGGCACCCACCAAAAACTCTTCTTTAACTTGAGATCTTCTCCCAATATTTTATTAGCATCTACCCAGGCTTCCTTCTTGTTAATGATAAAAGGTCCTAATTGATTTTTTATTTTCAGCTGGGCCTTTTTCTTGGTACTATGAAAGTGAGTTAAATATGCATTTGTAAGTTTCCTAAAATACTCCAGAGAAAACAGTCTCATAGGCACATATTTAGGCAGCCTGTAAGGACACAACTCACAACCATATATTCTAATCTCAGTGTGATTCTGGTAGAAGTACCAGTCATCTATTCTGTAGTTTCTGGACAGCTGTAAAATCTTCTGCATCTCAATAGAAAGTCTAGGAGGAGGAGTGTTCATTAGTAGAGAGGAGACCGGATATATAAACAGGTCAATGAATTCACAATAGGTATACGAAGAGTCAGAAACATGGTGGAAGACTGAGGTCCAAAATATCACAGACCTTCTTTCTCCTTTGGAATCCAATTTTCTGATAGGAAACTGAAAATTGTCTGTTTGATAGTATAAGAAAAAATGGTATATATAGGATGAGTACTTGAAGACTCCCTCTCTATCTAGACTCATGAATTGCTCATGTATTTTATTGGCTATGAAGGTGGCATAATCATATTTGACAGTAGGAGGCTAGCCTGGAGTAAAAATGGAGAACATAACCAATGTTGTCTCATCAACATACTCACTTGTCTTGAATCCCAGGATGTAGGATATCATATCAATGGTGAATTTTCCAGCCTCATTGAACCAGACATGGACATAGGGAGGTGGCTCTTTGGGCTAGCAATCTGGTCTCATAAATGTCTGAGCAATCCGGGTTAGCTCGGAGTTGGGCAGTTTAGGGCCTTCTTCAAGCAAGAATCCCATAGACAGAGGAGCAAGAGGCTGAGTAGGTCTGAAGTGCAACATTTCATTTATGGGCTCAGGAGTAATGTAAAAGAGGACAGTTCCAGATGGAGTCATAACTGCTCTTTGAGTAGGTTCATAATTGGCACAACATAGGTGGATAATTTCTGGGAAAATATTGATAGAGGGGAGGTAGTATATGGGCAAATTGGATTCCCATATTCCATAGACATCAACATTGTTTCTATAACTGTTCCTGATTTCACAAAATGCTTGGAGATGGTTTTTATCACCCATTAAGTCTTGAATGTGAAAATCTCTATCAGCTAGTGGTAACCATTCCAATTCCTTGTGTGGTGCATTGAGGGGAGAAACATTGAGGGCCACAGGGGCTTCCATTTCTTAATTTTATGTCATTTTCAATTTGGAATTTGGGTTTTGTGGCAAAAATAGGAAAAACAACAGTTCATGGGTTTTTCTCCGGGAATTGAAGACCAAAGTTGATTTGAATTTAGTTCACTGGGTGAAATCTATGGAGAGAAAGGAAACTTGCAGGTTTTTTGGTAAAAATGGGTGAAAGAGCAGTGTTGGCATACTTGTATGAAAGCTATAGATGGAATTCAGTCTGAAATTCGGCTCTTTGGGTATAATTTACAGTGGAAAACTTTAAAACACAGGTTCAAGAGGTAGAACAGGTAAATACCTGTGTTTTAAGACGCGCACAGGAGTAATTTGCAGGTTTGGATGCCAAATTGCAGAGTGGAATGCCGGAGTATGATGGTTGGGTGGCGGACTGGAGCTTTGGTAGCAACCTCGTCGTAATTTGCATGTAATAGTCGTGCAGAGCCAAACAGGTGAAAATGAGTGAAAATGACGTTTTCACGGGCTTTTTAAAAAAATTGACTTTGGCGGGTTTTGGCGCTTTTCGGTCGGATGACGTCAACATGACGAAGTTTTTTGTCGTGTAGCAGAGACGTGGCGGATGACATGGTGGATGACGTCACTAGGGGGTCAGCGAGGTAGTAAGTGGTATTATCCCGCACCACTTTGTTGGCTAGGGTGGTATAGGAGGAGGGGCAATGATCACACCGGGCGGGCTCCACGTGTTTTATGTATGACGAAAATACCGCCCATTCCCCGGATGCTAATCTTCGGGCATCGGAGGGGTTCTGATATTGCTATGGGTCATCTGATGGGAAAGCTCAGATCTGAGGGTCGACGGCTGACGGAGTTGGCGGCGGATTATGGCGTGGGGAGCCGGATAATAAACAATGATTTAAACATATCGGGGCAATTTCTATTGGCTTCCGAGATGTATTAACGTTTATTAACCAAATGCTAATTAACGTTTAATATTTGCATGCGGGGAGGGTTTTTGTATAGTTTGCAATGTTTGTTGGTTAATCAAATAATGTGGGGTTAATTGAATCTGAAACCTGGCGCGGGGGAGGGTTATTACATGGTTTTGGGTGAACCATTAATTCCCAAGAACATAATGATATGGTTGATATTACAACCGAGGTGGGGAATATTAAAATTTTGGGGTTTTTTCTTTATATATTTATATAATATGGGGAAGGAGAAATAGCCATAGGGAGTTAAATAATAAAATCAATGTGTCAATATGAATATGAGGCAGGAATAAGCGCTAAGTCTAATGTTTAAGATACTCAGGCTGAGAGGAGAAAAGTATTTTACACAAGAAATGTGGCTTCTTTTGCCCAAGTAAAAAAAGAGTTTCACTTAGTCTATTTCATGAAATGAAGTGATTTAGGAGCATTGAGCAGGTCTCAATATCCTTGAGGGGAGGTTAGTAAGTGCTTTGGGAGAAATGTGAAGGGAAATTAGACATGCATCATTTGATCTGTCACCACATAATTTCCATGGTACTTATGACAGTTAATAAGATGAATCACTCTTAAAAGACAATCACTCATAAGCCTGATTCTGCACCATTAAAACTGCCTACCTAGCCTACTATACCTAACATTTTTACTTCCTTTTTCCTTGGGTGCATTTAAACTAGCAAACCCTTGCTCTCTGCTTTCTTTCAATTGCCATCCTATCTATGTCTGCCCTTATTTCTTCCAAGGGCTCAGATTTAGCTGTTGAGCACCTTTGCTTCTCTACCTAGCTAATCACCTGCCAAGTTTGAACAATTTGGATAGGTTTCATTCTCTATCTCTAAGACAAGAAATTTAAACATGAATTTGGCCAAGATTATGTTGTTTGGCCATCCATCAACTGTGGCAAGAGTTAACCAATTGTGCATCATGAGATTCTTTGCAAAAATAGAATAGTAGTGGCATTTTGGACTAGCACACTTTCCTGGTCTTTTCTTTGGGGTTCATTTCTTTTCTTTTGACCAATTCATTCCTTTTGCCCTTTGTTCTTTCTTTTGGGGCATACCCTCTTTTCATTTTTTAATTTTTTGGTTTTTTCAAAATATGGAACCTTTGCAGCATGGAAAGGGTGAACATATTTGGCATTTCATCAGTCAATCATGAAATATGACACCTATTGGTATATGAGCATAACACTAGCTCCACTTGGGGATGGCTTTTCCTAGTGAAAAGTTAAGAACAACAGGTCAGGTTTCCTTATGTATAATTTTTGCTGTATTCTGAAATCTTCCCTTTGTTGTAAGTGAAAAAAATGTACAGAGGATTAGGTAAAATATGTACAACTCTCAAGGGCTGATCCAAACAATTACACCTCTATTTTTCCCTCTAAAATCTACTTCTGCTGGTTGTTTTTATTACAGTTATGACAACTGTAGTTTGTGAAGCTTAGGGCCTTCACTTCGGGATTCAAATTCAACAGACTTGCTATCCAATCCAAACCTAGACATTTATCAAATACAAAATATGTACAGGTTGAGACAAAACTACCTCAGTTAGACAACTCAAAATAGTGTTTGAGCATTCGGCCATTAATTGGCCCACCCTTTGCTTTTGTGCCATCCAGGCTTCTTAAAAAGTAAGTATTGTTTCCTTGTACAGCCTGGATGATAAAAGGCCCTCTCCATAGAAAGTCAAACTTCCCATGTTTCCCTTTATCTTCTCTCCTTGAGTCCCATTTCAGAACTTTGTCTCCAATATAAAAATCCTCTGCTTTAGTCCCTTTATCAAATATCTTCTTTAGCTTTTCCTGTAACAATTGAGACCTCTTATATACTTCTTCTCTGGTCTGCTGTAGATGAATAGTCTGATTTAATCTTCTCTGAATGTCATTCGGTTCTGCCTGTACTTCCTGTAGCAACTTCATCACAGGGATTCCCAAAGATGAAGGAAAAATGGCCTTCATACCATAAACTAGCTCGTAGGGGCTTGTTCCAATGGATCTCTTTGTGGTCAATCTGTCTGCCCATAGTGCATTGATAAGATTTTTATGTCAGTTTTTCTTGTTTTCTTCCAACACTTTTTTAATGATATTGATCAAGCTTTTATTGGATGCTTCAACTAAACCATTACCTTGAGGGTAATAGGCTGTGGAGTGGCCTAAGGTAATGTGGTACTTGTGACAGAAATTGATCATTCTCTTGGATTTGAAGGCAACAACATTATCTGTTATAATCTTTTCAGGACAGACAAATCTGGACAGGGTGTTGGTTTCTAGGAATTACATGATCATTGAATCATTAGCTTGCCTACAAGGGATGGCCTCTATCCACTTGGTGAAGTAATCAGTGGCAGTAAGGATCCATTTGTGCTGGCCAGAGGATGGAGGGTGGATTTCCCCAATGAAGTCTAAACCCCATTGTTGAAATGGTCTTTCAGTGGAAATTGGCTTGAGGGGTAAAGGTAGAAGCTTCCTATTACCTTCAAAGATTTGGCATTTGTGGCAAGCAGTGACAAACTTTTTTACATTAGCAAATAGAATGGGCCAATAGAATCCAGCCCTTAGGATTTTATCAGCAGTTGATTTCCAATACAAATGTCCACCACAGTCCCCTGCATGAAATTCTTTCAGCACTCTGTTAGTTTCATCCTTTGTTAAACAATTTAGAAGAATGCCTTCATGATTTTTCCAAAACAAAGCTTTATCTAAAATACAAAATTTGGAAGCTTTCATTTCCAGAAATCTTTTCTTAGTTCTGGATAACCCTGGAGGAGCTTGCAGGTTTAGCAATACAAAAATGATATCAGCATACCAAGGTGATTGTAAAAAGGCTTGATTGATCTGTGGAGTCACCATCTCCTGTTCTTTATCCAGTTCATTGATGTCAAGGGCTTGAAAATTGGCTTCAGTCATAAGTTTGGCTAGTCCTTGTCCTTTGATCAACTTTGTTGGTTTAATTTCAATGTCATATTCCAAAATGTTGGCTATCCACTTGCCTCTTTTGCCTTCAATTCCTTCCTGAGTTAGGATATCTTTGACAACAGTATTTGGCACATGAGCTATTACATTAGAGTATAAGATATACACTCTGAAGTCCTTAATAGTTTTTACAAGGGCATAAGCCTGTTTTTCCATGATTTGATATTTTAAAGGAGCATCTCTAAGTGCTTTGCTGAAAAAAGCAATGGGTTTTTCATGTCCTTGATCATCTTTTTGTAGCAATATAGCAGCAATAGTGTGTTCTGAGGCAAAGGAAAATATTATGAAGTCCCTATCAAATTTTGGGCTGGTAAGGATTGGTGTTTTAATTAAAGCCAATTTGATTTCCTCAAATGCCTGTTTGGCCTCTACTGTCCACTTGACCTTTGAATCCTTCTTTAACATGTTATTTAGCAATTTAATTAGTTCAGCCGGATTTGGTATGAATCTTCTCAAGAAATTGATTTTCCCTAAGAAAGCTTGAAGTTCTTTGATATTTCTAGGGTGAGGAACTTGTAGAATGGCTTGTATTATGTCCGGATCAATTCTTATGCCATCTTTTGAGATTATGTGGCCTAACAGTTTGCCCTCTTCTAGGCCAAATAATGACTTCTTAGGATTTAATGATATGCCATACTTTCTGCAAATTAAAAACACTTGTCTGAGATGATCTAGGTGTTTCTTGTCTGATTTGGGAAAGGCAGTGAGATCATCTAGGTATATGACTATGAAATCATGAATTTCTTTAGCAAAAGCTATATCCATTGCACACTGGAAGGTTGCCCCTGCATTTTTGAGTCCGAATGGCATTTTTAGATACTTGAAAGTTCCCCAAGGTGTTGTAATGCAGTTTTATCTTAATCATCAGGGTGAACTAAAATTTGATTAAAACCTGAGAATCCATCCAACAATGAGATCCTAGAAGCACCTACTACCCTTTGTAAAATGTGGTCCATCTTAGGTAAGGGGTAATGGTCTTTTAAAGAGACTTTATTCAGATTCCTCAAATCAACACAGAGCCTGATCTCTCCTGTTTTCTTCCTAGTTGGCACTAAATTGGAGACCCATTCAGAAAATCTAATAGGTGCAATTATTCCAACATCATACATTCTTTTGACTTCCTTTTCTATTAGAGGGAGAAGTACAGGGTTGACCCTTTTGAGCTTTTGTTTGAAAGGCTTTTGATTTTCTTTGAGGGGTATTATGTGTTGGATAATAGAGGTATCATAAGACTTGAGATCTTCATAACTCCATGCAAACACGTCTTGAAGTTCTTGAAACAGTTCAGCATATTTAAGCTTTTGGTCAGGAGGCAAAGTTTTGGACAGTTTTATCATTTTAGGATTTTGTTTAGTTCCTATGTTACAGTCCTCAATTTGTGCATTTAGAGGCTACATCTTAGGCTTCTTTGAGATGTCATTAGAATAAAAAATGTCTTCCAGAGGAGTTAATCCTGTGGGCAAATAATTGTTCTTTAAATTAATGACCTCAGATTCCCCTTCGATAGCTTCATCAAAGTCTATTTCCTTAAGCTTTTGCAATTCTTTGCTGGTAAATCTTGTTGGATGTAGCATTTGAATTGCTGTTTCAGCTGAAATGTGTGTTTCAAAGTGGTCCGTTTGCTCAATTTCTCCAACGGTGCTAGTGTCTATATATGTGCTAGAAAATTCTTCTTTTGAGGTCAGGAAATTGTTTATCTGAGTGTCATTGTCAAAAACCTGCCAATTTTTTACATTATCAGGTACATATGGCTTGTGTTTAATCTCAGCTATAAAATGATGATTGGGCTCAAATGGCAGTTTACAAGTATTGGCAAATGTTACCAAACTGCGAGCATGCAAGTTGTATTTCCTTGGGATTTTAGCCAGCTATGTTTCTAAGAAGGTATTGAGTATTTCAATTGTTGCAGCTTTATAAGAACTTAACCTGAAATCATTTGTGAGAAAAGTTCCTTTCATTTGCTGAATCACTAGATCAGAGTCTCCCAAAATTGAGACCCTAACTGCCCCTAAGCTTTTGATCACTTTGAGTCCTAGTAAGAGGGATTCATATTCAACCATGTTGTTAGTGCATCTAAAATTCAACCTGTATGCATGCCCTTCAACATGATCACTTTCCAAATTATGAATCCAAATTCCAGCCCCTGCTCCTAGTTTGTTGACAGATCCATCAAACTCCAAATACCAAAGGGTTTCATGTTTATAGTCATGATTTGGAGCCTGAATGATTTGTTTCATGGGCAAGAACACTTCTTTGTTTTCAGCTGGTTTTTCTTGGGGATCTGATATATCATTGTTTACAGAAATTTCCTGAATTTCAGCACTAAATTTTTCATTCATGAATCTTTTTTGCTGTAAATGCAAAGTCTTGATGTCAGCTGGGGGGTAAATCTCATCATTGTATAGTATGAAGGAGTCCATATCAGAATGCATGGAATAGATGGGGAAGTTCTGAGGTTTCTCTTGACTGCTCACTACATACTTCATCAAAGTTTCTCTATATAACTTCTTTGGTTGCCCAAAAACTAAGATGGTTGCATAAGACATGTCCAACTGTAATGATCCTTGCAGCTTTGCTCCCCAAGACCTAGACAACAACATTCCATATTTGGGTGGAATATCAGCTACCACCACATCCATTAAAATGGTTTTGACTGGGTATTGGACTAAAGATACACATAGGTCTTTGATTAGTCCTAGACATCTAACCTGGCTTGAATCAAAAGAAAACAAGTCTTTATATGGCCTAGATATCTAGGTTGAGCTTCTCCATTACAGATTTGGGCATCAAATTATGAGAAGCACTTGAATCAAACATAACATTGTGTAGTATCTTATCATGAATGTTTAGACTTACATAGAAAGGAGGAACACCTCCATCTACTGATTTTCCGTTTACTTCAGGACCAAAGATTAATTCTGGCTGGTCATCAAGGACATTTACTGCATCTATGTTTTCTGAAATTTGAAGTCATTTGCTGATTTGTTCTCTATAGATATGATGCTTAGCCAGTTATGACAGTGGAATGGATATTTTTAACCTACCTATTTCGGTCCCAAGGTTGAAGGGTTTTTCAGTATGAATTTTTACATTTCGAGCAGCAAGGTTTTCCTTCTTTGTTGTATTTTCTATATCCACCTTTTTTACAGGAATGTTGTCATGATCTAAAGATGTTTCTATAGGGATTTCTGGAGGTTCTCTCATAATTTCTTTGGAAGGCATGGAAGCTGAAGAT
This sequence comes from Pinus taeda, assembly GCA_000404065.3. Taxonomy (NCBI): domain Eukaryota; kingdom Viridiplantae; phylum Streptophyta; class Pinopsida; order Pinales; family Pinaceae; genus Pinus; species Pinus taeda. Next base: position 127,209 of record APFE030133909.1, read on the forward strand.
TGTTTATTATGTTCTTGATTATCTGAAATATCCTCGACTATTAGGCTATTTGGGTTGGGAATTTCTCTAGGAGGAATTTGGGTAGGAGCATTCTTGTTTTTAGCTTTAGTAGATTGTTTGGTTTCTTTTTTCTTATTGTCATCAGGGACATCTATTCTCCTACTTCTCAGGTTATACTGTTTATGGACTTCATAGACAGTTGTGTCATATCCCTCCTTAAAATCAAATGATTCCCCAGATTCAATTTGGAATTGACCAAGAGTGTGAGCTTCTTGGTCCTCTTGGGTTAGGAAGATTTGCTGTTCACTATTGAAACCCATTAAGTTAATCTGAGTATCTTCTGTGGGCTCACTAGAAGTTGAAGCTTCAACATAGTTTTCTTGAAATGGAGGCCTAATGTTTAGGTCAGGGCTAGGTTTTGTAGTGTTAGGGTTCTGATTTTTTCTAAAGTTTGGATTTCTCCCAACATTGCTTGGTTGGCCATCCCAAGATGATTTCCTCTCAATTGTTTCAACTCTATCCCCAAGTCTGTCCATACCTTTGATAATGGCATCCAATTTCTATTCGAAGGAAGATGGTTCTTCCTTTAAAGTTGTTCTCCTTTCAGTCCTGACCCGATTTCGTTTAGAGATTAGGTTGGCCTCAACACTGACAGCTATGCTTTGCATGTCTTCTAAGCTTCGAGGAGCCCTTTCTCTAAGTTGGTATGCCATATCAGAGTCAAATCCATCAGGGAATTTGATCAAGGCCAAGTCTAGTGGAGGTCTTAGATTCTGAGGAATAGCATTGTATACGTTGTTGAATCTGGTGCAGTAATCCTGCACACTTTCTTGTGGACCTCTCTTTAGGTTTTCATATTCTACTAAAATATGAAGAGGGTCTTTTTTCCTTTCCCATTTGTTTAGGAAAGTTTGACAAAAAGCCTCTGGATCATTGATAGAGTTTGCAGGAAGTGATCTAAACCAGGCTCTAACTTCTCCCATTAGGCTTTGGACAAAGATTTTCATTCTTACATCATCATCATCAATCTCATAGTTCTCAAAATAGTCCATCATTTTCTTGGTGTGTTGTTGAGCTGTGTAAGTGCCAGTACCATCAAAATAAGTGATTTTGCTTTGATAATATTGAGGCATAGCCCCTAGATTAGCAGGTAATTGCAAGGGAGCATATTGGTTTGCCATATTTGTAGGGATAAATGTAACAGCCAGAAGAGCAGGGATAACAATAGAAATAGGTACTGTAAATGGGGGAGTGGAAAAGATAGTTTGAAGCACTGGAGGTGAACTAGAAGTGGCAACAGTAATGGCAGAAAGGAATGCTATTTTTCCCGGAGTAAGCTCAAATTGGGTAAGGTTCTACTGATATATGTGAAGGGGTGAACCAACAGAATGTTCTTGGCTCTGCTGGCTTCTAAGTTTCTTGGGAATGAGATTGGGATTTTGAAACACAGGTGGGGGATTGGGATCTGGATTTGATCTAGTGTAACAAACCTTCTTATTTGGAGCCAACTTCTAAATATATTTTTTGGGTTTTTCTAGAAATGTTTAAAAGATACAACTCTTGATAGTATCTTTCTAGGAAGTTTAGAATATGGAAGTTTGAATCTTCTTGAAAATGTGTTGAAACAGGGGATTGATCAGGTGTTTGAGACAACTGTTTCAAATCCTGAAACTAGACTGGAGATAGATTGAAGCAGCTTTTATTTACTCTTGTAGTTGCATAGAAAAATAGTTTCAAAGGCTACCTAGCACACTTCAGGCCCCATCTGTAGTTTTAAGAACTCAACAGCGGTAGAAAACAATTATTCAGATCCCCAACGGAGTCGCCAATGATGTTATCACTCAAGTTGTTCCCTCAAAAAATTCTAAGAAGGGAATACGGCCGAGGTAACCACAGACCAATCTTTTAGACACAGACTCTAGCCAATCTACATCCAGAGAGGTCTCTCTCTTTATGATTTAGCTTTGTTAATGTTATATTAGGCTAGTTATGAAGTACAAGGGTTTGGTTTTGAGTTTTGGAAGGTGGTTTTCAATAGAACATGGGTTTGAGTTTGAGAAGTTTCAGTCCATTGGGCTAATGGAGTCTATGAGGATGAACTGCTGGATGCGGTTTCTTTGATAGAGGGTGGTACTACAGAGCAAGGTAATCAATTATGGAACAATTTTTAAGGCTAGAATCAGGTGGAATGGAGTTAGTGGGTGAAGGGCAATTAAGAATCCTTCATCATGTTGACAGATGGAAAATGAATGACTATAACCAAGAAGCAATTAAGAATTTCTTCTCTTTTAGTCAATATGAAAGAACCAGGGGAAACGGGAGCAATTAAGAATTCCTGTTTATGCTAATTCTGAAGAAAACATTAGTGATAATAGAGACTGAACACAGAGTGTAAACAAGCATATTCTGGGCTATTATTTTTCTCTATTACTAAGATTATGAAACATCTATGATGTATATATAAACACAAAAACTATAAAACTCAGGTGAGAAAAACTTATTGATCCATAACATGATTCAAGAATTCTGTAGTAGGTCCCAGAGCATCAATTCCACATTCAGAGAGTGCACCCACAATGAAATCCAATAGACTTTGTATTTAACAAATCTTCAGAGTTACAACACAGTCTAGAGAGTAAATCACCAACCCTGAATACTCCTCTTGGGGAGGTATTTATATAGAAATGTTACAAAATATCTCAAATAGATAATATCTTTAGCAATAACTCATTCCATCTACTTAAAAGGAGAAGTAAATGATCTTGTAAACAGGGAGGAATAAATGAAGAAGTAATTGTTGTCGTGCTGGCTGCTTCAGTTGGTCAGATATGTTGACCTTAGGCTCAGTGAGTTGGCTGGTAGTTGTCTCCAATGAAATTCCGTGCTGCTGCCTGCCTTGGTTGGATCTCTTTTACTTCTGATGTGATGCGCTCTGACCCACATGACTGTGAGTCATTCCTGCTCTCTTCATTATAGTGAATGGTTCATAATTTCGTATTGACCAAAGAAAACTTACAGGATTTCCAGCATGCTTTGCCACCACTCTGGTCCTGGTATTTGATGTCTCTGCAGTTTTCTTAGAGTTTGGTCGGTTTCTGTGTACCTGGAGAAATTAGGTGGGGCAGTGAACAGATGCTTCACTTCATGCTCTATGTAAAGTAGATTTTCCAAGTGGTTGTAGAGGGTTTGGCCAGATGGAAGGGCCTTCTCTGCTGAAGTGCTTGATGAAAGATTTACTTGATCAGCTGCATGTTTATTTAATTTATATTCATAGTCCTTATGTTTTAGCAGACAGTTATTACTTCCTAAAAGACTTGGCAAACCTTTTTGATGTAGGACTGTAAATTTTTCTGTGAAAGAATTGACCTCAACTTGCATCTCCTAGCACCTTCTCTCTAGATTTTGCATTAGAGTTCTCATGGTTAGAACTCTCTTGATTGTTAAAATGGTGTCTGTCCTGTCTCTGATATCCAGTGCTGCTAGCTCTTCACTGGTTTTGCTATTCAAAAAATGTATTAACCTATTTGCTTGTTCAGGCATGTGCCCCAATAAGGCTCTTGTTTTCTGGACTTCCACCTAGTCCAGTCCTATCAAATCAATTTTCTCATAAATAGCCTGCACAGATCTCCACACATTGCTAATGGATTGATTAATGCTAGCCAACAAAATGCCTTTGATCTCTCCCAGAGGTTTATCTAACAAGAGGTCCTTTTCCAAAGCCTTCACCTTATTTTCTAATGCTTTCACTTCTCTTGTCTTTTCTGCTACAGTTATCTTAGATTTATCATAGCTTATTTCCAATTTTTCCAATTTTTCTTTGTTCCCTTTCAACTCTGACACTTGTAGTTTTAGCTCTTCCATTGCCTTCATTAGCTATTCTATGCTCATGCTGGTACCTGGTGCTATTGATGTTGCTGTTGTCATTGCTGAAGTACCTGTGGTGATTTATGCAACAGATGCTGGGACAGTGGGGGGTGGTGCTGTTGTAATTGTGGGAGGGGTAGTTGTGTTTGCTGGAGCTATTTCAGGTGGCTGGGAGGTCGACTCTCTTGGCCTCTCATGTAGTGCTTTCTCCAAAGCCTGCTCTGTCTCATTTAATCTTTGATTCATCCTCATCAGTAAATCCATCATGCCCTCCTCCTCTTTTTGCTGCACAACTTCTGTGGTTTGTGGATGCATAGTAAGAGGGAGCTTCAGCTGCTTCCTAAGGGCTGCAATGTCTTCCTCCTTCTTTTTAATTAATGCCTTTATGCCTTTGGCATCTTTGGGATCATGTCCCAGCTCAATGATAATTTCTTCCAAGGATTTAATCCTGTTATCTTTGGCTAATGAGGAAGCTTTTTCTAAATCCAATTGGGCAAATGTGTTATTTAATGAATTCTGTAATTTGTGAGCCAATAATGCTTTATCTGCCAATGTAGAGTAGACCATTTCTTCCATTTTCTTATGAAACTCAATTTGGTCCATTGGAAGGATGTCTTTGGAGAAAACTTCCAGATTGGTCCTGATGTAATCAGCAGCTGACTGTGGCTGCTGCATTGTGGGCTTGAAGTGACTAAGGATCATTTTCCCTTCTTGAATGTCATATGCTGCCATTAACCTTGCTGGTTAGTGGGGGCCATATTTAGCAAGTGATTATAAAGTTGAATTCTTATTAGCTCATTTTTTGCCTTTATTTCAGTGAATGTTCTCTTAATATCAAAGCCTTGATGCTTTATTGCTTGCTCTGTGGCCTGGTGGATGAAACTTCCACACTATGTTGCCTTTCTAGCTCTTGCTGGTATGAGCTAGTTGATGTGCCCACTATTGGAGAGGTCTGTTGTTCGGTCATCCCCTCACCTCTCAGGCTACCTATTGTTTCTTCAAATATTTCCTCTTCAGAGTGAGGATTTAACCTTTGCCTTTTTTCCCCTGGCTGTTCTGCTGGCCCACTCACAGGTGTGCTTTCCTCTCTGTCTTTTTTCTTGCCTCTTTCCTCATTTAGAGGAGTTTGTAGTGCAGGGATTTCAAGTGCCTTTGTCTGTGCTGAAGGGACTTGCCCTTGACCTTGTTCCTTTGATGTAGCTGGCTGGTATGTCATTGTCTCCTCCTGTGTGTCTATTACCTCCTTGCCCTTAGCTGATCCTGTGCTGGCCTTTTCTGTTGGCTGCTGAGAAGTCTCAGCAAAGGATGTATCACCTCCTGTGTGCTCAGGCAGCTTGAAAGATACTTGTCCAAAAGAGTCCAGGTCAAGTGTTTTTTCAAGCTCTTTCATAGCTTTTTCCATTTTTTCTTCCTCAGTAATCTCTTCTATCAATGTACCCTCTACCCACTCATTCTGATTGGCAAATTGCTCTATTTCGGGGAGCTTAGAATGTTTATACGCTGATAGCTTGTATTTCACTCTCCTATCACTTATGAATTCAATTGGCTCATAGGGCACCCACCAAAAACTCTTCTTTAACTTGAGATCTTCTCCCAACATTTTATTAGCATCTGCCTAGACTTCCTTCTTGTTAATGATAAAAGGTCCTAACTGATTTTTTATTTTCAGCTGGGCCTTTTTCTTGGTACTATGAAAGTGAGTTAAATCTGCATTTGTAAGTTGCCTAAAATACTCTAGAGAAAACAGTCTCATAGGCACATATTTAGGTAGCTTGTAAGGGCACAGCTCACAACCATATATTCTAATCTTAGTGTGATTCTGATTGAAGTACCAGTCACCTATTATGTAGTTTCTGGACAGTTGTAAAATCTTCTGCATCTCAACAGAAAGTCTAGGAGGAGTGTTCATTAGTAGAGAGGAGACCAGATATATAAATAGGTCAATGAATTCACAATAGGTATATGGAGAGTCAGAAACATGGTGGAAGACTGAGGTCCAAAATATCACAAACCTTCTTTCTCCTTTGGAATCCAATTTTCTGATAGGAAACTGAAAATTGTCTGTCTGATAGTATAAGAACAAATGGTATATATAGGATGAGTACTTGAAGACTCCTTCTCTATCTAGACTCATGAATTGCTTATGTATTTTATTGGCTATGAAGGTGGCATAATCATATTTGACAGTAGGAGGCTGGCCTGGAGTAAAAATGGATAACAAAACCAATGTGGTCTCATCAACATACTCACTTGTCTTGAATCCCAGGATGTAGGATATCATATCAATGATGAATTTTCCAGCCTCATTGAACCAGACATGGACATAGGGAGGTGGCTCTTTGGGCTGGCAATCTGGTCTCATAAATGTCTGAGCAATCTAGGTTAGCTCGGAGTTGGGCAGTTTAGGGCCTTCTTCAAGCAAGAATCCCATAAACAGAGGAGCAAGAGGTTGAGTAGGTCTGAAGTGCAACATTCCATTTATGGACTTAGGAGTAATGTAAAAGAGGACAATTCCAGATGGAGTCATAACTGCTCTTTGAGTAGGTTCATAATTGGTACAACATAGGTGGATAATTTCTGGGAAAATATTGATAGAGGGGAGGTAGTATATGGGAAAATTGGATTCCCATATTCCATAGACATCAACATTGTTTCTATAACTGTTCCTGGTTTCACAAAATGCTTGGAGATGGTTTTTATCACCCATTAAGTCTTGAATATGAAAATCTCTATCAGCTAGGGGTAACCATTCCAATTCCTTGTGTGGTGCATTGAGGGGAGCAACATTGAGGGCCACAGGGGCTTCCATTGCTCAATTTTCTGTGATTTTCAATTTGGAATTTGGGTTTTGTGGAAAAAATGGGCAAAACAATAGTTTCGGGGTTTTTCTCCGGGGATTGCAGACCAAAGTCGATTTGAATTTAGCTCACTGGGTGAAATCTATGGAGAGAAAGGAAACTTGCAGGGTTTTTTGGTAAAAATGAGTGAAAGAGCAGTGTTGGCGTACTTGTATGAAAGCTATAGACGGAATTCAGTCTGAAATTCGGCTCTTTGGGTATAATTTATAGTGGAAAAATTTAAAACACAGGTTCAGGAGGTAAAATGGGTAAATACCTGTGTTTTAAGACGCGCACAGGAGTAATTTTTAGGTTTAGACGCCAAATGGAAAAGTGGAATGCCGAAGTATGCTGGTCGGGTGGCGGACTGGAGCTCTGGTAGCAACCTCGTCGTAATTTTCATGTAATAGTCGTGCATAGACAAACAGGTGAAAATGAGTGAAAATGATGTTTTCATGAGTTTTTTAACAAAAATTGACTTTGGCGGGTTTTGGCGCTTTTCGATCGGATGATGTCAGCATGACGAAGTTTTTTGTTGTGTAGCGGGGACGTGGCAGATGACATGGTGGATGACGTCACCGGGGGGTCAGCGAGGCGGTAAGTGGTATTATCCCACACTGCTTTGTTGGCTAGGGTGGTATAGGAGGAGGGGTTGCGATCACACCGGGCGGGCGCCACGTGTTTTCTGTACGACAACAATACTGCCTATTCCTCGGATGCTAATCTTCGAGCATCAGAGGGGTTCCAGTATTGCTGTGGGCTGTCCGATTGGAAAGCCCAGATCTGACGGTCAACGGCTGACGGAGCTGGCGGCGGATTATGGCGCGGGGAGCCGGATAATAAATAATGATTTAAACATATCGGGGCAATTTCTATGGGCTGCCAGGATGTACTAATAGTTAATTAACCAAATGTTAATTAACATTTAATATTTTCGTGCGGGGAGGGTTTTTTGTATAGTTTGCAATGTTTGTTGGTTAATCAAATAACGTGGGTTTAATTGAATCTAAAACCTGGCGTGGGGGAGGGTTATTACATGGTTCCAGGTGAACCATTAATTCCCAAGAACATAATGATATGGTTGATATTACAACTGAGGCGGGGAATATTAAACTTTTTGGGTTTTTTCTTTATATATTTATATAATATGGGGAAGGAGAAATAGCCATAGGGAGTTAAATAATAAAGTCAATGTGTCAATATGAATATGAGGTAGGAATAAGCGCTAAGTCTAATGTTTAAGATACTCAGGCTGAGAGGAGAAAAGTATTTTACACAAGAAATGTGGCTTCTTTTGCCCAAGTAAAAACAAAGTTTCACTTAGTCTATTTCATGAAATGAAGTGATTTAGGAGCATTGAGCAGGTCTCAATATCCTTGGGGGGAGGTTAGTAAGTGCTTTGGGAGAAATGTGAAGGGAAATTAGACATGCATCGTTTGATCTATCACCACATAATTTCCATGGTACTTATGACAGTTAATAAGATGAATCACTCTTAAAAGACAAATCACTTATAAGCCTGCTTCTGCACCATCAAAACTACCTACCAAGCCTACTATACCTAACATTTTTACTTCCTTTTTCCTTGGGTGCATTTAAACTAGCAAACCCTTGCTCTTTGCTTTTCTTTCAACTGCCATCCTATCTAGGTCTGCCCTTATTTCTTCCAAGGGCTCAGATTTAGTTGTTGAGCACCTTTGCTTCTCTACCTAGCTAATCACCTGCCAAGTTTGAACAGTTTGGACAGGTTTCATTCTCTATCTCTAAGACAAGAAATTTAAACATGAATTTGGCCAAGATTATGCTGTTTGGCCATCCATCAACTGTGGCAAGAGTTAACCAACTGTGCATCATGATATTGTTTGCAAAAATAGAACAGTAGTGGCATTTTGGACTAGCACACTTTCCTGGTCTTTTCTTTGGGGTTCATTTCTTTTCTTTTGACCAATTCATTCTTTTTGCCCTTTGTTCTTTCTTTTGGGGCATACCCTCTTTTAATTTTTTAATTTTTTGGTTTTTTCAAAATATGGAACCTTTGTAGCATGGAAAGGTGAACATATTTGGAATTTCATCAGTCAATCATGAAATATGACATCTATTGGTATAGGAGGATAACAAAACACACACAAAAGGTATGCATTGCATATTTATATTTAGAACCCAATCAATTTATATGGTATTGATGTATTTTTTCTTGCAAACTACTTGTCACTTGGTCAATTTTTACAGAGGAAATGATAACGCACTATGAGGATACAAAGAGAAACACCTTCTTTAGCCAACTGAAAAATCTCAAACAAAAGGGTCTAATGGCGGAGCACATTGAGGACTTCCAAAATTGAATATCAAGGTAAGTGATATTCCAGAGGAGCATAAGATTGATGTCTTCATAGGGACTTTAAAGGATAACATCCAACATGAGGTTCACCTTTGGGAACCTGATTCATTGGAGAAGGAATTCAGGGTGGCAAGAAAAGTTGAAAGAAATATTATGGTAACAAGGAAGTCTAGCACTCACAACTATAAAGATGGAAGTGTTGTTTCTCCAAGCCTTCCACAACCTACAAGTCTGACACCACAAAAATTGAAGGAAAAAAGAGAAAATGGGATTTGTTACAGTTGTGATAGAAAAAACACTAAAGATCATAAGTATGATGAGAAGAAATTATTTTACATATATTATGAGGAGGAAGAAAATGAACAAGAAACATCAAAAGAGGAGGATATACACCAGGAACCAACCCCAGAGAAAGAAGAAATTAATATGACCATATCTTGTAATGCATTGGTAGGAATTACCACTCCTCAAACTCTTAAGATAGAAGGATATATCAAGAAGAAAAAGGTAATAGTGCAGATTGATTTGGGTAGTACCCATAATTTTATTCATTATAAGATAACCAAGGAATTGAATTGCTTCCTATATCTAGCACCAAAGTGTCAAGTGATGGGTGAAAATGGAGGAACTATAAATTTCTTTGGAAAGTGCATAATATCAAGGTAACAATGGGGGAATATTTATTGAACACTGCATTGCTTTCCATTCAAATGGGTAGTGTTGATGTTGTACTAGGAGTCCAATGGTTACAATCTTTGGGGACAATAGCTTTTAATTTTCAAGAACTTTTCTTGAATTTTTTTTGGGAAGCAAAGGAAGTGGAATTAAAGGGTATCACAAGGAAACTGGGAAAGATAGTCAACTCTAATGGAATGAAAAATATTTTGAAGAAAGAACAACAGGGAGTAATTACACAATTATGCTCACTAGATGTTCAAACATCGAAACCACCTATTTCTCCAGATCTCTGAAAAGTATTGGACAATCATTACAAGGTATTTGAGACGCCCAAAGGCCTCCCACCTATTCGTGATCATGCTATTCATTTGATTCTAGGAAGTTCTCCTCCAAACATCAGGCCTTACAGATAACCCTAGACCCAAAAGAGTTTGATTGAATGTATGGTTGCAGAAACGCTAGAGCCTGGTATAATTTAACCTAGTAAAAAAAAATTCCACTCTAGTAGTATTGGTGCATAAGAAGGAAGAATCATAATACGTGTCCAAATTATAGGGAGCTCAACAATATCACTATTAAAGTTAAATTCCCCATTCTCGTTATTGATGATTTTTTGGATGAATTACGTGGAGCAATTTACTTCACCAAGCTAGATCTTTGTTCGGGATATCATTAAATTAGAATCAACACTGAAGGCATTCTGAAAATAACATTCAAAACTCATGAGGGTCATTATGAATTTTTCATCATGCATTTTGGCCTTACTAATTCCCTTTCCACATTTCAAGGTTTGATGAATTCCATTTTCAAACCCTTCCTTAGAAAAATTGTGTTAGTATTTTTTGATGATATACTAATCTACACCGAGTCTTGGAAGGATAATGTTTAACATGTTTACAGGGTGATCAAACCATTGGAGGAGAAACAATTTTATGCAAAAACCACCAAATGTTTCTTTTGAGTATAGGAGGTGGAATATTTGGGTTATATTGTATCTCATGAGGGTGTTAAGGTAGACCCTAACAAAATTAAAGCCATTAAGGAATGGAAAATCCCCACAACCATAAAGCATCTTCGAGGATTTCTCAGGTTGATAGGGTATTATCACAAGTTTGTTAATAACTATGGGATAATAGCAGCACCTCTAACAACATTACTAAAGAAAAACACATTTTATTGGACTCCAAAAGCAACTAAGGCCTTTGAACATCTTATGGAGGTGATGTGCCAAGAACCAATCTTAGCTACTGTTATGAAATTAGCTCACAAAAAGATAGGAAAGATAGATCAATGCCTTAGAAATAAGCCTCTTCAAGGAGGAAACCTCCTTTACATTACACAAATGAACAATTCTTAGATGATACAAATGACAAGACCTCCTTTCTATATATAGGAG